>MU847497.1:0-75593 GCA_032690845.1 Eleusine coracana subsp. coracana
CCTAGACTCCTCCTCTTTTGATATAATTTTAAGCCTGTCTAAGGTGTCCGGGGCTATAGCACATGCCCTTGAGGGTCTATATGATTTATCTATATTTTTTGTTATCACACTCAGGCCATTTTTCATGGGCTATGGCACATCCTATCGAGAGACTATTGCAATATTCATGTCCTAGACTCCTCCTCTTTTTGATTTAATTTTGAGCCTGTCTAAGGTGTCCGTGGGCTATAGCACATGCCCTCGTGGGTCAGATATGATTATGTTTTTTTTGTTACTTCCATGCGAGCCAATTTTCACCCATCTAAGCCATTTTCATGGGCTATAGCACATCCTATCGAGAGTCTATAGCAATATTCATGTCCTAGACTCCTCCTCTTTCCGGTGTAATTTTGAGCCTTTCTAAGGTCTCCGTGAGCTATAGCACATGCCCACGAGGGTGAGATATGATTTATGTGTTTTTTTTTGTTATTTTCATTCAGCCAATTTTCACCCTTCTAAGCCATTTTCATGGGTTATAGCACATCCTATCGAGAGTCTATAGGAATATTCATATCCTGCAACTCCTCCTCTTTTTGATGTAATTTTGAATTGTCTAAGGTGTCCGTGGGCTATAGCACATGCCCTTGAGGGTTAGATATGATTTATCTATTTTTGTTGTTATCTTCATTCAAGCCAGTTTCCACCTAACTAAGCAATTTTCATGGGCTATAGCACATCCTATCGAGAGACTATAGCAAAATTCATGTCCTAGACTCCTCCTCTTTTTGCTGTAATTTTGAGCCTGTCTTAGGTGTTCGTGGGCTATAGCACATGCTCTTCAGGGTCGGATATAATTATCTATATATTTTTTGTTATCTTCATTTGAGACATGTTTTAACCATCTAGGTCATTTTCTTGGGCTATAGCACATCCTATCGAGAGGCTATGGCATTATTCATGTCCTAGACTCCTCCTCTTTTTGATTTAATTTTAAGCCTGTCTAAGGTGTCCGTGGGCTATAGCACATGCCCTTGAGGGTCATATATGATTTATCTATATTTTTTGTTATCATCACTCGGGCCATTTTTAACCATCTAGGCCATTTGGTGGGCTATAGCACATCCTATCGAGAGATTTATAGCAATATTCATGTCCTAGACTTCTTCTGTTTTCGATGTAATTTTGAGTCTGTCTAAGATATCCGTGGGCTATAGCACATGCCCTTGCGGGTCAGATATGATTTATCTATATTTTTTTTGTTATCTTGACTTGGGCCATTTTTTAACCATCTAGGCCATTTTCGTGGGCTATAGCGCATCCTATTGAGAGATTATAGCAATATTCATGTCATAGCCTCATCCTCTTTTTGATTTAATTTAAGCCTGTATAAGGTGTCCGTGGGCTATAGTACATGCCCTCGTGGGTCAGATATGATTTATGTTTTTTTGTTACATCATCGAGCCAATTTTCACCATCTAAGCCATTTTCATGGGCTATAGCACATTCTATCGAGCGTCTATAGCAATGTTCAAGTTCTAAACTCCTCCTCTTTCCGACGTAATTTTGAGCCTGTCTAAGGTCTCCGTGGGCTATAGCACATGCCCACGAGGGTCATATATGATTTATGTGTTTTTTTTGTATTTTCATTCAAGACAATTTTCACCCTTCTAACCCATTTACATGGTTTATAGCCACATCCTATTGAGAATCTATAGCAATATTCATATCCTTGACTCCTCCTCTTTTTGATGTAATTTTGAATCTGTCTAAGGTGTCCGTGGGCTATAGCACATGCCCTCGAGGGTCAGATATGATTTATCTATTTTGTTGTTTATCTTCACTCGGGCCAATTTTTAACCATCTAGGCTATTTTCGTGGGCTACAGCACATCCTATCGAAAGATTATAGCAAGTTTCATGTCCTAGACTTCTTCTCTTTTCGATGTAATTTTAAGTCTATCTAAGGTATCCGTGGGCTATAGCACATGCCCTTGAGGGTCAGATATGATTTATCTATATTTTTTATTATCTTCTCTCGGGCCAATTTTTAACCATCTAGGCCATTTTCTCGGGCTATAGTGCATGCTATCGAGAGATTATAGCAATATCATGTCATAGCATCATCCTCTTTTTGATTTAATTTTGAGCCTGTATAAGGTGTCCGTGGGCTATAGCACATGCCCTCGTGGGTCAGATATGATATATGTGTTTTTTGTTACTTTCATTCGAGCCAATTTTCACCCATCTAAGCCATTTTCATGGGCTATAGCACATTCTTTCGAGAGTCTATAGCAATATTCAAGTCCTAAACTCCTCCTCTTTCCGACGTAATTTTGAGCCTGTCTAAATATGATTTTATGTGTTTTTTGTTATTTTCATTCAAGCCAATTTTCACCCTTCTAAGCCATTTCATGGATTATAGCACATCCTATCGAGAGTCTATAGGAATATTCATATCCTACACTCCTCCTCTTTTCAATGTAATTTTGAATTGTCTAAGGTGTCCGTGGGCTATAGCACATGCGCTTGAGGGTTAGATATGATTTATCTATTTTTTTTTGTTATCTTCATTCAAGCCAGTTTCCACCCAACTAAGCCATGTTCATGGGCAATATCACATCCTATCGAGATTCTATACCAATATTCATGTCCTAGACTCCTCTTCTTTCTGATGTAATTTTGAGCCTGTCTAAGGTGTTCGTGGGCTACAGCACATGCCCTCGAGGGTCAGATATGATTTATGTGTTTTTTTGTTATTTTCATTCGAGCCAATTTTCACCCATCTAAGCCATTTTCATGGGCTATAGCACATTCTATCGAGAGTCTATAGCAATGTTCAAGTTCTAAACTCCTCCTCTTTCCGACGTAATTTTGAGCCTGTCTAAGGTTCTCCGTGGGCTATAGCACATGCCCACGAGGGTCATATATGATTTATGTGTTTTTTTGTTATTTTCATTCAAGCCAATTTTCACCCTTCTAACCCATTTACATGGGTTATAGCACATCCTATTGAGAATCTATAGCAATATTCATATCCTTGACTCCTCCTCTTTTTGATGTAATTTTGAATCTGTCTAAGGTGTCCGTGGGCTATAGCACATGCCCTCGAGGGTCAGATATGATTTATCTATTTTTGTTGTTATCTTAATTCAAGCCAGTTTCCACCCAACTAAGCTATTTTCATGGGCTATAGCACATCCTATCAAGAGACTATTGCAATATTCATGTCCTAGACTCCTCCTCTTTTTGATTTAATTTTGAGCCTGTCTGAGGTGTTCGTGGGCTATAGCACATGCCCTTAAGGGTCATATATGATTTATCTATATTTTTTTGTTATCTTCACTCGGGCCATTTTTTAACCACCTAGGCCATTTTCGTGGGCTATAGCACATCCTATCGAGAGATTATAGCAATATTCATGTCCTAGACTTCTCGTCTTTGCGATGTAATTTTGAGTCTGTCTAAGGTATCCGTGGACTATAGCACAGGCCCTCGAGGGTCAGATATCATTTATCTATTTTATTGTTATCTTCATTCAAGCCAGTTTCCACCCAACTAAGCCAATTTCATGGGCTATAGCACATCCTATCGAGAGGACTATTGCAATATTCATGTCCTAGACTCCTCCTCTTTTTGATTTAATTTTGAGCCTGTCTAAGGTGTCCGTGGGCTATAGCACATGCCCTCGTGGGTCAGATATGATTTATGTGTTTTTTTGTTACTTCCATTCGAGCCAATTTTCACCCATCTAAGCCATTTTCATGGGCTATAGCACATCCTATCGAGAGTCTATAGCAATATTCAAGTCTCTCCTCCTCTTTCCGACGTAATTTTGAGCCTGTCTAACGTCTCCGTGGGCAATAGCACATGCCCACGAGGGTCAGATATGATTTATGTGTTTTTTTGTTAGTTTCATTCAAGCCAATTTTCACCCTTCTAAGCCATTTTCATGGGTTATAGCACATCCTATCGAGAGTCTATAGCAATATTCAAATCCTAGACTCTTCCTCTTTTCGATGTAATTTTGAATCTGTCTAAGGTGTCCGTGGGCTATAGCACATGCGCTCGATGGTTAGATATAATATATCTATTTTTTTGTTATCTTTATTCAAGCCAGTTTTCACCCAACTAAGCCATGTTCATGGTCAATATCACATCCTATCGAGATTCTATACCAATATTCATGTCCTAGACTACTCTTATTTCGATGTAATTTGAGCCTGTATAAGGTGTCCGTGGGCTATAGCACATGCCCTCGAGGGTCAGATATGATTTATGTGTTTTTTTTGTTATTTTCATTCGAGCCAATTTTCACCCATCTAAGCCATTTTCATGGGCTATAGCACATCCTATCGAGAGTCTATAGCAATATTCATGTCCTAGACTCCTCCTCTTTCCGGTGTAATTTTGAGCCTTTCTAAGGTCTCCGTGGGCTATAGCACATGCCCACGAGGGTGAGATATGATTTATGTGTTTTTTTGTTATTTTCATTCAAGAGAATTTTCACCCTTCTAAGCCATTTTCATGGGTTATAGCACATCCTATCGAGAGTCTATAGGAATATTCATATCCTACACTCCTCCTCTTTTCGATGTAATTTGAATTGTCGAAGGTGTCCGTGGGCTATAGCACATGCGCTTGAGGGTTAGATATGATTTATCTATTTTTTCTGTTATCTTCATTCAAGCCAGTTTCCACCCAACTAAGCCATGTTCATGGGCAATATCACATCCTATCGAGATTCTATACCAACAGAGAGGATGGGCTGCACATGAAATAACTTAGATGTCTGGAAAATTGGCTTGAAATAAAGATAACTAAAAAAAAATGAGAAAAATGATGTCTCATCATCGTGGGCGTAAGAGTCTATAGCAATATTCATGTCCTAAACTCCTCCTCTTTCCGATGTAATTTTAAGCCTGTCTAAGGTGTCCATGGGCTATAGCACATGCCCTCGAGGGTCAGATATCATTTATCTATTTTTGTTGTTATCTTCATTCAAGCCAGTTTCCACCCAACTAAGCCATGTTCATGGGCAATATCACATCCTATCGAGATTCTATACCAACAGAGAGGATGGGCTGCACATGAAATAACATAGATGTCTGGAAAATTGGCTTGAAATAAAGATAACTAAAAAAAAATGAGAAAAATGATGTCTCATCATCGTGGGCGTAAGAGTCTATAGCAATATTCATGTCCTAAACTCCTCCTCTTTCCGATGTAATTTTAAGCCTGTCTAAGGTGTCCATGGGCTATAGCACATGCCCTCGAGGGTCAGATATCATTTATCTATTTTGTTGTTATCTTCATTCAAGCCAGTTTCCACCCAAGTAAGCCAATTTCATGGGCTATAGCACATCCTATCGAGAGACTATTGCAATATTCATGTCCTAGACTCCTCTTCTTTTTGATTTAATTTTGAGCCTATCTAAGGTGTCCGTGGGCTATAGCACATGCCGTTGAGGGTCATATATGATTTATCTATATTTTTTTTGTTATCTTCACTCGAGCCATTTTTTAACCATCTAGGCCATTTTCAAGGGCTATAGCACATCCTATGGAGAGATTATAGCAATATTCATGTTCTAGACTTCTCCTCTTTTTGATATAGTTTTGCGTCTGTCTAAGATATCCGTGGGCTATAGCACATGCCCTTGAGGGTCAGATATGATTTATCTATATTTTTTTGTTATCTTGACACGGGCCATTTTTTAACCATCTTTGCCATTTTCGTGGGCTATAGCGCATCGTATCGAGAGATTATAGCAATATTCATGTCATAGCCTCATCCTCTTTTTCATGGGCTATAGCACATTCTATCGAGAATCTATAGCAATATTCAAGTCCTAAACTCCTCCTCTTTCTGACGTAATTTTGAGCCTGTCTAAGGTCTCCGTGGGCTATAGCACATGCCCACGAGGGTCAGATCTGATTTATGTGTTTTTTTGTTATTTTCATTCAAGCCAATTTTCACCCTTCTAACCCATTTTCATGGGTTATAGCACATCCTATTGAGAATCTATAGCAATATTCATATCCTTGACTCCTCCTCTTTTTGATGTAATTTTGAATCTGTCTAAGGTGTCCGTGGGCTATAGCACATGCCCTTGAGGGTTAGATATGATTTATCTATTTTTGTTGTTATCTTCATTCAAGCCAGTTTCCACCTAACTAAGCAATTTTCATGGGCTATAGCACATCCTATCGAGAGACTATAGCAAAATTCATGTCCTAGACTCCTCCTCTTTTAGCTGTAATTTTGAGCCTGTCTTAGGTGTTCGTGGGCTATAGCACATGCTCTTCAGGGTCGGATATAATTTATCTATATATTTTTTGTTATCTTCATTTGAGACATGTTTTAACCATCTAGGTCATTTTCTTGGGCTATAGCACATCCTATCGAGAGGCTATGGCATTATTCATGTCCTAGACTCCTCCTCTTTTTGATTTAATTTTAAGCCTGTCTAAGGTGTCCGTGGGCTATAGCACATGCCCTTGAGGGTCATATATGATTTATCTATATTTTTTTGTTATCATCACTCGGGCCATTTTTTAACCATCTAGGCCATTTTGGTGGGCTATAGCACATCCTATCGAGAGATTATAGCAATATTCATGTCCTAGACTTCTTCTGTTTTCGATGTAATTTTGAGTCTGTCTAAGATATCCGTGGGCTATAGCACATGCCCTTGAGGGTCAGATATGATTTATCTATATTTTTTTGTTATCTTGACTTGGGCCATTTTTTAACCATCTAGGCCATTTTCGTGGGCTATAGCGCATCCTATTGAGAGATTATAGCAATATTCATGTCATAGCCTCATCCTCTTTTTGATTTAATTTTAAGCCTGTATAAGGTGTCCGTGGGCTATAGTACATGCCCTCGTGGGTCAGATATGATTTATGTTTTTTTTGTTACATTCATTCGAGCCAATTTTCACCCATCTAAGCCATTTTCATGGGCTATAGCACATTCTATCGAGAGTCTATAGCAATGTTCAAGTTCTAAACTCCTCCTCTTTCCGACGTAATTTTGAGCCTGTCTAAGGTCTCCGTGGGCTATAGCACATGCCCACGAGGGTCATATATGATTTATGTGTTTTTTTGTTATTTTCATTCAAGACAATTTTCACCCTTCTAACCCATTTACATGGGTTATAGCACATCCTATTGAGAATCTATAGCAATATTCATATCCTTGACTCCTCCTCTTTTTGATGTAATTTTGAATCTGTCTAAGGTGTCCGTGGGCTATAGCACATGCCCTCGAGGGTCAGATATGATTTATCTATTTTTGTTGTTATCTTCACTCGGGCCAATTTTTAACCATCTAGGCTATTTTCGTGGGCTACAGCACATCCTATCGAAAGATTATAGCAAGTTTCATGTCCTAGACTTCTTCTCTTTTCGATGTAATTTTAAGTCTATCTAAGGTATCCGTGGGCTATAGCACATGCCCTTGAGGGTCAGATATGATTTATCTATATTTTTTATTATCTTCTCTCGGGCCAATTTTTAACCATCTAGGCCATTTTCTCGGGCTATAGTGCATGCTATCGAGACATTATAGCAATATTCATGTCATAGCATCATCCTCTTTTTGATTTAATTTTGAGCCTGTATAAGGTGTCCGTGGGCTATAGCACATGCCCTCGTGGGTCAGATATGATATATGTGTTTTTTTGTTACTTTCATTCGAGCCAATTTTCACCCATCTAAGCCATTTTCATGGGCTATAGCACATTCTTTCGAGAGTCTATAGCAATATTCAAGTCCTAAACTCCTCCTCTTTCCGACGTAATTTTGAGCCTGTCTAAATATGATTTATGTGTTTTTTGTTATTTTCATTCAAGCCAATTTTCACCCTTCTAAGCCATTTTCATGGATTATAGCACATCCTATCGAGAGTCTATAGGAATATTCATATCCTACACTCCTCCTCTTTTCAATGTAATTTTGAATTGTCTAAGGTGTCCGTGGGCTATAGCACATGCGCTTGAGGGTTAGATATGATTTATCTATTTTTTTTTGTTATCTTCATTCAAGCCAGTTTCCACCCAACTAAGCCATGTTCATGGGCAATATCACATCCTATCGAGATTCTATACCAATATTCATGTCCTAGACTCCTCTTCTTTCTGATGTAATTTTGAGCCTGTCTAAGGTGTTCGTGGGCTACAGCACATGCCCTCGAGGGTCAGATATGATTTATGTGTTTTTTTGTTATTTTCATTCGAGCCAATTTTCACCCATCTAAGCCATTTTCATGGGCTATAGCACATCCTATCGAGAGTCTATAGCAATATTCATGTCCTAGACTCCTCCTCTTTTTGATTTAATTTTGAGTCTTTCTAAGATATCCGTGGGATATAGCACATGCCCTTGAGGGTCAGATATGATTTATCTATATTTTTTTGTTATCTTCACTCGGGCCATTTTTAACCATCTAGACCATTTCGTGGGCTATAGCACATCCTATCAAGAGATTATAGCAATATTCATGTCATATCCTCATCCTCTTTTTGATTTAATTTTGAGCATGTATAAGGTGTACGTGGGCTATAGCACATGCCCTCGTGGGTCAGATATAATTTATCTGTTTTTTTGTTATTTTCATTCAAGCCAATTTTCACACTTCTAAGCCATTTTCATGGGTTATAGCACATCCTATCGAGAGTCTATAGCAATATTCATATCCTAGACTCCTCCTCTTTTCGATGTAATTTTGAATCTGTCTAAGGTGTCCGTAGGCTATAGCAAATGCGCTCGAGGGTTAGATTTGATTTATCTATTTTTTTGTTATCTTCATTCAAGCAACTTTCCACCAAACTAAGCCATGTTCATGGGCAATATCACATCCTATCGAGATTCTATACCAATATTCATGTCCTAGACTCCTCCTCTTTCCGATGTAATTTTGAGCCTGTCTAAGGTGTTCGTGGGCTACAGCACATGCCCTCGAGGATTAGATATGATTTATGTGTTTTTTGTTATTTTCATTCGAGCCAATTTTCACCCATCTAAGCCATTTTCATGGGCTATAGCACATCCTATCGAGAGTCTATAGCAATATTCATGTCCTAGACTCCTCCTCTTTCCAATGTAATTTTGAGCCTTTCTAAGGTCTCCGTGGGCTATAGCACAGGCCCTAGAGGGTCAGATATGATTTATGTGTTTTTTTTGTTACTTTCATTCGAGCCAATTTTCACCCATCTAAGCCATTTTCATGGGCTATAGCACATCCTATCGAGAGTCTATAGCAATATTCAAGTCCTAAACTCCTCCTCTTTCTGACATAATTTTGAGCCTGTCTAAGGTCTCCGTGGGCTATAGCACATGCCCATGAGGGTCAGATATGATTTATGTATTTTTTTTGTTATTTTCATTCAAGCCAATTTTCACCCTTCTAAGCCATTTTCATGGGTTATAGCACATCTTATCGAGAGTCTATAACAATATTCAGATCCTAGACTCCTCCTCTTTTCGATGTAATTTTGAATCTGTCTAAGGTGTCCGTAGGCTATAGCCCATGCGCTCGAGGGTTAGATTTGATTTATCTATTTTTTTGGTATCTTCATTCAAGCAACTTTCCACCCAACTAAGCCATGTTCATGGGCAATATCACATCCTATCGAGATTCTGTACCAATATTCATGTCCTAGACTCCTCTTCTTTCCGATGTAATTTTGAGCCTGTCTAAGGTGTTCGTGGGCTACAGCACATGCCCTCGAGGATTAGATATGATTGATGTGTTTTTTTGTTATTTTCATTCGAGCCAATTTTCACCCATCTAAGCCATTTTCATGGGCTATAGCACATCCTATTGAGAGTCTATAGCAATATTCATGTCCTAGACTCCTCCTCTTTCCAATGTAATTTTGAGCCTTTCTAAGGTGTCCGTGGGCTATAGCACAGGCCCTAGAGGGTCAGATATGATTTATGTGTTTTTTTTGTTACTTTCATTCGACCCAATTTTCACCAATCTAAGCCATATTCATGGGCTATATCACATCCTATCGAGAGTCTATAGCAATATTCATGTCCTAAACTCCTCCTCTTTTCGATGTAATTTTGAGCCCGTCTAAGGTGTCCATGGGCTATAGCACAAGCCCTCGAGGGTCAGATATCATTTATCTATTTTTGTTGTTATCTTCATTCAAGCCATTTTCCACCCAACTAAGCCATTTTCATGGGCTATAGCACATTATATCGAGAGATTATAGCAATATTCATGTCCTAGACTTCTCCTCTTTTTGATGTAATTTTGAGTCTATCTAAGGTATCCGTGGGCTATAGCACATGCCCTTGAGGGTCAGATATGATTTATGTGTTTTTTTGTTATTTTCATTCAAGCCAATTTTCACCTTTCTAACCCATTTTCATGGGTTATAGCACATCCTATGGAGAATCTATAGCAATATTCATATCCTTGACTCCTCCTCTTTTGGATGTAATTTTGAATCTGTCTAAGGTGTCCGTGGGCTATAGCACATGCCCTTGAGGGTTAGATATGATTTATCTATTTTTGTTGTTATCTTCATTCAAGCCAGTTTCCGCCCAACTAAGCCATTTTCATGGGCTATAGCACATCCTATCGAGAGACTATAGCAAAATTCATGTCCTAGACTCCTCCTCTTTTTGCTGTAATTTTGAGCCTGTCTTAGGTGTTCGTGGGCTATAGCACATGCTCTTCAGGGTCGGATATGATTTATCTATATATTTTTTGTTATCTTCATTCGAGCCAATTTTCACCCATCTAAGCCATTTTCATGGGCTATAGCACATTCTATCGAGAGTCTATAGCAATATTCAAGTCCTAAACTCCTCCTCTTTCCGACGTAATTTTGAGCCTGTCTAAGGTCTCCGTGGGCTATAGCACATGCCCATGAGGGTGAGATATGATGTATGTGTTTTTTTGTTATTTTCATTCAAGCCAATTTTCACCCTTCTAAGCCATTTTCATGGATTATAGCACATCCTATCGAGAGTCTATAGGAATATTCATATCCTACACTCCTCCTCTTTTCGATGTAATTTTGAATTGTCTAAGGTGTCCGTGGGCTATAGCACATGCGCTTGAGGGTTAGATATGATTTATCTATTTTTTTTGTTATCCATTCAAGCCAGTTTGCACCCAACTAAGCCATGTTCATGGGCAATATCACATCCTATCGAGATTCTATACCAATATTCATGTCCTAGACTTCTCTTCTTTTCGATGTAATTTTGAGCCTGTCTAAGGTGTTCGTGGGCTACAACACATGCCCTCGAGGGTCAGATATGATTTATGTGTTTTTTTGTTATTTTCATTCGAGTCAATTTTCACCCATCTAAGCCATTTTCATGGGCTATAGCATATCCTCTCGAGAGTCTATAGCAATATTCATGTCCTAGACTGCTCCTCTTTTTGATTTAATTTTGAGTCTTTCTAAGATATCCGTGGGATATAGCACATGCCATTGAGGGTCAGATATGATTTATCTATATTTTTTTTATTATCTTCACTCGGGCCATTTTTAACCATCTAAACCATTTCGTGGGCTATAGCGCATCCTATCAAGTGATTATAGCAATATTCATGTCATAGCCTCATCCTCTTTTTGATTTAATTTTGAGCATGTATAAGGTGTCCGTGGGCTATAGCACATGCCCTCGTGGGTCAGATATAATTTATGTGTTTTTTTGTTACTTTCATTCGATCCAATTTTCACCCATCTAAGCCATTTTCATGGGCTATAGCACATCCTATCGAGAGTCTATAGCAATATTCAAGTCCTAAACTCCTCCTCTTTCTGACGTAATTTTGAGCCTGTCTAAGGTCTCCGTGGGCTATAGCACGTGCCCACGAGGGTCAGATATGATTTATATATATTTTTTGTTATTTTCATTCAAGCCAATTTTCACCCTTCTAAGCCATTTTCATGGGTTATAGCACATCCTATCGAGAGTCTATAGCAATATTCATATCCTAGACTCCTCCTATTTTTGATGTAATTTTGAATCTGTCTAAGGTGCCCGTAGGCTATAGCAAATGCGCTCGAGGGTTAGATTTGATTTATCTATTTTTTTGTTATCTTCATTCAAGCAACTTTCCACCCAACTAAGCCATGTTCATGGGCAATATCACATCCTATCGAGATTCTATACCAATATTCATGTCCTAGACTCCTCTTCTTTTCGATGTAATTTTGAGCCTGTCTAAGGTGTTCGTGGGCTACAACACATGCCCTCGAGGATTAGATATGATTTATGTGTTTTTTTGTTATTTTCATTCGAGCCAATTTTCACCCATCTAAGCCATTTTCATGGGCTATAGCACATCCTATCGAGAGTCTATAGCAATATTCATGTCCTAGACTCCTCCTCTTTTCAATATAATTTTGAGCCTTTGTAAGGTTTCCGTGGGCTATAGCACAGGCCCTAGAGGGTCAGATATGATTTATGTGTTTTTTTTGTTACTTTCATTCGACTCAATTTTCACCAATCTAACCCATATTCATGGGCTATATCACATCCTATCGAGAGTCTATAGCAATATTCATGTCCTAAACTCCTCCTCTTTTCGATGTAATTTTGAGCCTGTCTAAGGTCTCCGTGGGCTATAGCACATGCCCTCGTGGGTCAGATATGATTTATGTGTTTTTTGTTACCTTCATTCGAGCCAGTTTCCACCCAACTAAGCCATTTTCATGGGCTATATCACATCCTATCGAGAGTCTATAGCAATATTCATGTCCTAAACTCCTCCTCTTTCCGATGTAATTTTAAGCCTGTCTAAGGTGCCCGTGGTCTATAGCACATGCCCTTGAGGGTCAGATATGATTTATCTATATTTTTTATTATCTTCTCTTGGGCCATTTTTTAACCATCTAGGCCATTTTCTCGGGCTATAGTGCATGCTATCGAGAGATTATAGCAATATTCATGTCATAGCATCATCCTCTTTTTGATTTAATTTTGAGCCTGTATAAGGTGTCCGTGGGCTATACACATGCTCTCGTGGGTCAGATACGATTTATATGTTTTTTTGTTACTTTCATTCAAGCCAATTTTCACCCATCTAAGCCATTTTCATGGGCTATAGCACATTCTATCGAGAGTCTATAGCAATATTCAAGTCCTAAACTCCTTCTCTTTCCGACGTAATTTTGAGCCTGTCTAAGGTCTCCGTGGGCTATAGCACATGCCCACGAGGGTCAGATATGATTTATGTGTTTTTTTGTTATTTTCATTCAAGCCAATTTTCACCCTTCTAACCCATTTTCATGGGTTATAGCACATCCTATTGAGAATCTATAGCAATATTCATATCCTTGTCTCCTCCTCTTTTCGATGTAATTTTGAATCTGTCTAAGGTGTCCGTGGGCTATAGCACATGCCATTGAGGGTTAGATATGATTTATCTATTTTTGTTGTTATCTTCATTCAAGCCAGTTTCCACCCAACTAAGCCATTTTCATGGGCTATAGCACATCCTATCGAGAGACTATAGCAAAATTCATGTCCTAGACTCCTCCTCTTTTTGCTGTAATTTTGAGCCTGTCTTCGGTGTTCGTGGGCTATAGCACATGCTCTTGAGGGTCAGATATGATTTATCTATATATTTTTTGTTATCTTCATTTGAGAGAGGTTGTAACCATCTAGGTCATTTTCTTGGGCTATAGCACATCCTATCGAGAGCCTATGGCAATACTCATGTCCTAGACTCCTCTTTTTGATTTAATTTTGAGCCTGTCTAAGGTGTCCGTGGGCTATAGCACATGCCGTTGAGAATCATATATGATTTATCTATATTTTTTTGTTATCATCACTTAGGCCATTTTTAACCATCTAGGCTATTTTCGTGGGCTATAGCACATCCTATCGAGAGATTATAGCAATATTCATGTCCTAGACTTCTTCTCTTTTCGATGTATTTTTGAGTCTGTCTAAGATATCCGTGGGCTATAGCACATGCCCTTGAGGGTCAGATATGATTTATCTATATTTTTTTGTTATCTTGACTTGGGCCATTTTTTAACCATCTAGGCCATTTTCGTGGGCTATAGCGCATCCTATCGAGAGATTATAGCAATATTCATGTCATAGCCTCATCCTCTTTTGATTTAATTTTGAGCCTATATAAGGTGTCCGTGGGCTATAGCACATGCCCTCGTGGGTCAGATATGATTTATGTGTTTTCTTGTTACTTTTATTCGAGCCAATTTTCACCAATCTAAGCCATATTCATGGCCTATATCACATCCTATCGAGAGTCTATAGCAATATTCATGTCCTAAACTCCTCCTCTTTCCGACGTAATTTTGAGCCTGTCTAAGGTCTCCGTGGGCTATAGCACATGCCCTCGAGGGTCAGATATCATTTATGTGTTTTTTTTTGTTATCTTCATTCAAGCCAGTTTACACCCAACTAAGCCATTTTCATGGGCTATAGCACATCCTATCGAGAGACTATTGCAATATTCATGTCCTGGACTCCTCCTCTTTTTGATTTAATTTTGAGCCTGTCTAAGGTGCCCGTGGGCTATAGCACATGCCCTTGAGGATCAAATATGATTTATCTATATTTTTTGTTATCTTCTCTCAGGCCATCTTTTAAGCATCTAGGCCATTTTTAAAGCATCTAGGCCATTTTCTCGGGCTATAGCGCATGCTATCGAGAGATTATAGCAATATTCATGTCATAGCCTCATCCTCTTTTTGATTTAATTTTGAGCCTATATAAGGTGTCCGTGGGCTATAGCACATGCCCTCATGGGTCAGATATGATTTATGTGTTTTGTTGTTACTTTCATTCGAGCAAATTTTCGCCCATCTAAGCCATTTTCATTGGCTATAGCACATCCTATCGAGAGTCTATAGCAATATTCATTTCCTAGACTCCTCCTCTTTCCGATGTAATTTTGAGCCTTTCTAAGGTCTCCGTGGGCTATAGCACAGGCCCTCGAGGGTTAGATATGATATATGTGTTTTTTTGTTACTTTCATTCGACCCAATTTTCACCAATCTAAGCCATATTCATGGGCTATATCACATCCTATCGAGAGTCTATAGCAATATTCATGTCCTAAACTCCTCCTCTTTCCGATGTAATTTTGAGCCGGTCTAAGGTGTCCGTGGGCTATAGCACATGCCCTCGAGGGTCAGATATCATTTATCTATTTTTGTTGTTATCTTCATTCAAGCCATTTTCCACGCAACTAAGCCATTTTCATGGGATATAGCACATTATATCGAGAGACTATTGCAATATTCATGTCCTAGACTCCTCCTCTTTTTGATTTAATTTTGAGCCTGTCTAAGGTGCCCGTGGGCTATAGCACATGCCCTTAAGGGTCATATATGATTTATCTATATTTTTTTGTTATCTTCACTCGGGCCATCTTTTAACCATCTAGGCTGTTTTCGTGGGCTATAGCACATCCTATCGAGAGATTATAGCAATATTCATGTCCTAGACTTCTTCTCTTTTCGATGTAATTTTGAGTCTGTCTAAGATATCCGTGGGATATAGCACATGCCCTTGAGGGTCAGATATGATTTATCTATATTTTTTTGTTATCTTGACTTGGGCCATTTTTTAACCATCTAGGCCATTTTCGTGGGCTATAGCGCATCCTATCGAGAGATTATAGCAATATTCATGTCATAGCATCATCCTCTTTTTGATTTAATTTTGAGCCTGTATAAGGTGTCCGTGGGCTATAGCACAT
The DNA here is from genome assembly GCA_032690845.1 of Eleusine coracana subsp. coracana. NCBI lineage: Eukaryota > Viridiplantae > Streptophyta > Magnoliopsida > Poales > Poaceae > Eleusine > Eleusine coracana. The sequence goes on from MU847497.1 coordinate 15,694, forward strand.
GCCCTCATGGGTCAGATACGATTTATGTGTTTTTTTGTTACTTTCATTCGAGCCAATTTTCACCCATCTAAGCCATTTTCATGGGCTACAACACATTCTATAGAGAGTCTATAGCAATATTCAAGTCCTAAACTCCTTCTCTTTCCGACGTAATTTTGAGCCTGTCTAAGGTCTGCGTGGGCTATAGCACATGCCCACGAGGGTCAGATATGATTTATGTGTTGTTTTGTTATTTTCATTCAAGCCAATTTTCACCCTTCTAACCCATTTTCATGGGTTATAGCACATCCTATTGAGAATCAATAGCAATATTCATATCCTTGACTCCTCCTCTTTTCGATGTAATTTTGAATCTGTCTAAGGTGTCCGTGGGCTATAGCACATGCCCTTGAGGGTTAGATATGTTTATCTATTTTTGTTGTTATCTTCATTCAAGCCAGTTTCCACCCAACTAAGCCATTTTCATGGGCTATAGCATATCCTATCGAGAGACTATAGCAAAATTCATGTCCTAGACTCCTCCTCTTTTTGCTGTAATTTTGAGACTGTCTTAGGTGTTCGTGGGCTATAGCACATGCTCTTGAGGGTCAGATATGATTTATCTATATATTTTTTGTTATCTTCATTTGAGACAGGTTTTAACCATCTAGGTCATTTTCTTGGGCTGTAGCACATCCTATCGAGAGACTATGGCAATATTCATGTCCTAGACTCCTCCTCTTTTTGATTTAATTTTGAGCCTATCTAAGGTGTCCGTGGGCTATAGCACATGCCCTTGAGAATCATATATGATTTATCTATATTTTTTTGTTATCATCACTCGGGCCATTTTTTAACCATCTAGGCCATTTTGGTGGGCTATAGCACATCCTATCGAGAGATTATAGCAATATTCATGTCCTAGACTTCTTCTCTTTTCGATGTAATTTTGAGTCTGTCTAACATATCCGTGGGCTATAGCACATGCCCTTGAGGGTCAGATATGATTTATCTATATTTTTTTGTTATCTTGACTTGGGCCATTTTTAACCATCTAGGCCATTTTCGTGGGCTATAGCGCATCCTATCGAGAGATTATAGCAATATTCATGTCATAGCATCATCCTCTTTTTGATTTAATTTTGAGCCTGTATAAGGTGTCCGTGGGCTATAGCACATGCCCTCATGGGTCAGATACGATTTATGTGTTTTTTTGTTACTTTCATTCGAGCCAATTTTCACCCATCTAAGCCATTTTCATGGGCTACAACACATTCTATAGAGAGTCTATAGCAATATTCAAGTCCTAAACTCCTTCTCTTTCCGACGTAATTTTGAGCCTGTCTAAGGTCTGCGTGGGCTATAGCACATGCCCACGAGGGTCAGATATGATTTATGTGTTGTTTTGTTATTTTCATTCAAGCCAATTTTCACCCTTCTAACCCATTTTCATGGGTTATAGCACATCCTATTGAGAATCAATAGCAATATTCATATCCTTGACTCCTCCTCTTTTTGATGTAATTTTGAATCTGTCTAAGGTGTCCGTGGGCTATAGCACATGCCCTTGAGGGTTAGATATGATTTATCTATTTTTGTTGTTATCTTCATTCAAGCCAGTTTCCACCCAACTAAGCCATTTTCATGGGCTATAGCACATCCTATCGAGAGACTATAGCAAAATTCATGTCCTAGACTCCTCCTCTTTTTGCTGTAATTTTGAGACTGTCTTAGGTGTTCGTGGGCTATAGCACATGCTCTTGAGGGTCAGATATGATTTATCTATATATTTTTTGTTATCTTCATTTGAGACAGGTTTTAACCATCTAGGTCATTCTCTTGGGCTGTAGCACATCCTATCGAGAGACTATGGCAATATTCATGTCCTAGACTCCTCCTCTTTTTGATTTAATTTTGAGCCTGTCTAAGGTGTCCGTGGGCTATAGCACATGCCCTTGAGAATCATATATGATTTATCTATATTTTTTTGTTATCATCACTCGGGCCATTTTTTAACCATCTAGGCCATTTTGGTGGGCTATAGAACATCCTATCGAGAGATTATAGCAATATTCATGTCCTAGACTTCTTCTCTTTTCGATGTAATTTTGAGTCTGTCTAAGATATCCGTGGGCTATAGCACATGCCCTTGAGGGTCAGATATGATTTATCTATATTTTTTTGTTATCTTGACTTGGGCCATTTTTTAACCATCTAGGCCATTTTCGTGGGCTATAGCGCATCCTATCGAGAGATTATAGCAATATTCATGTCATAGGCTCATCCTCTTTTTGATTTAATTTTGAGCCTATATAAGGTGTCCGTGGGCTATAGCACATGCCCTCGTGGGTCAGATATGATTTATGTGTTTTTTTGTTACTTTCATTCGAGCCAATTTTCACCAATCTAAGCCATATTCATGGCCTATATCACATTCTATCGAGAGTCTATAGCAATATTCGTGTCCTAAACTCCTCGTCTTTCCGACGTAATTTTGAGTCTGTCTAAGGTCTTCGTGGGCTATAGCACATGCCCTCGAGGGTCAGATATCATTTTTTTTTTGTTATCTTCATTCAAGCCAGTTTACACCCAACTAAGCCATTTTCATGGGCTATAGCACATCCTATCGAGAGACTATAGCAATATTAATGTCCTAGACTGCTCCTCTTTTTGATTTAATTTTGAGCCTGTCTAAGGTGCCCGTGGGCTATAGCACATGCCCTTAAGGGTCATATATGATTTATCTATATTTTTTTGTTATCCTCACTCAGGCCATTTTTTAACCATCTAGGCTATTTTCGTGGGCTATAGCACATCCTATCGAGAGATTATAGCAATATTCATGTCCTAGACTTCTCCTCTTTTTGATGTAATTTTAAGTCTATCTAAGGTATCCATGGGCTATAGCACATGCCCTTGAGGGTCAGATATGATTTATCTATATTTTTTATTATCTTCTCTCGGGCCATTTTTTAACAATCTAGGCCATTTTCACGGGCTATAGTGCATGCTATCGAGAGATTATACCAATATTCATGTCATAGCATCATCCTCTTTTTAATTTAATTTTGAGCCTGTATAAGGTGTCCGTGGGCTATAGCACATGCCCTCGTGGGTCAGATATGATTTATGTGTTTTTTTGTTACTTTCATTCGAGCCAATTTTCACCCATCTAAGCCATTTTCATGGGCTATAACACATTCTATCGAGAGTCTATAGCAATATTCAAGTCCTAAACTCCTCCTCTTTCCGACGTAATTTTGAGCCTGTCTAAGGTCTCCGTGGGCTATAGCACATGCCCACGAGGGTCAGATATGATTTATGTGTTTTTTTGTTATTTTCATTCAAGCCAATTTTCACCCATCTAAGCCATATTCATGGCCTATATCACATTCTATCGAGAGTCTATAGCAATATTCGTGTCCTAAACTCCTCGTCTTTCCGACGTAATTTTGAGTCTGTCTAAGGTCTTCGTGGGCTATAGCACATGCCCTCGAGGGTCAGATATCATTTTTTTTTTGTTATCTTCATTCAAGCCAGTTTACACCCAACTAAGCCATTTTCATGGGCTATAGCACATCCTATCGAGAGACTATAGCAATATTAATGTCCTAGACTGCTCCTCTTTTTGATTTAATTTTGAGCCTGTCTAAGGTGCCCGTGGGCTATAGCACATGCCCTTAAGGGTCATATATGATTTATCTATATTTTTTTGTTATCCTCACTCAGGCCATTTTTTAACCATCTAGGCTATTTTCGTGGGCTATAGCACATCCTATCGAGAGATTATAGCAATATTCATGTCCTAGACTTCTCCTCTTTTTGATGTAATTTTAAGTCTATCTAAGGTATCCATGGGCTATAGCACATGCCCTTGAGGGTCTGATATGATTTATCTATATTTTTTATTATCTTCTCTCGGGCCATTTTTTAACAATCTAGGCCATTTTCACGGGCTATAGTGCATGCTATCGAGAGATTATACCAATATTCATGTCATAGCATCATCCTCTTTTTAATTTAATTTTGAGCCTGTATAAGGTGTCCGTGGGCTATAGCACATGCCCTCGTGGGTCAGATATGATTTATGTGTTTTTTTGTTACTTTCATTCGAGCCAATTTTCACCCATCTAAGCCATTTTCATGGGCTATAACACATTGTATCGAGAGTCTATAGCAATATTCAAGTCCTAAACTCCTCCTCTTTCCGACGTAATTTTGAGCCTGTCTAAGGTCTCCGTGGGCTATAGCACATGCCCACGAGGGTCAGATATGATTTATGTGTTTTTTTGTTATTTTCATTCAAGCCAATTTTCACCCTTCTAACCCATTTTCATGGGTTATAACACATCCTATTGAGAATCTATAGCAATATTCATATCCTTGACTCCTCCTCTTTTCGATGTAATTTTGAATCTGTCTAAGGTGTCCGTGGGCTATAGCACATGGCCTCGAGGGTTAGATATGATTTATCTATTTTTGTTGTTATCTTCATTCAAGCCAGTTTCCACCCAACTAAGCCATTTTCATGGGCTATAGCACATCCTATCGAGAGTCTATAGCAATATTCGTGTCCTAAACTCCTCGTCTTTCCGACGTAATTTTGAGTCTGTCTAAGGTCTCCGTGGGCTATAGCACATGCCCTCGAGGGTCAGATATCATTTATGTGTTTTTTTGTTATCTTCATTCAAGCCAGTTTACACCCAACTAAGCCATTTTCATGGGCTATAGCACATCCTATCGAGAGACTATAGCAATATTAATGTCCTAGACTGCTCCTCTTTTTGATTTAATTTTGAGCCTGTCTAAGGTGCCCGTGGGCTATAGCACATGCCCTTAAGGGTCATATATGATTTATCTATATTTTTTTGTTATCCTCACTCAGGCCATTTTTTAACCATCTAGGCTATTTTCGTGGGCTATAGCACATCCTATCGAGAGATTATAGCAATATTCATGTCCTAGACTTCTCCTCTTTTTGATGTAATTTTAAGTCTATCTACGGTATCCATGGGCTATAGCACATGCCCTTGAGGGTCAGATATGATTTATCTATATTTTTTATTATCTTCTCTCGGGCCATTTTTTAACAATCTAGGCCATTTTCACGGGCTATAGTGCATGCTATCGAGAGATTATACCAATATTCATGTCATAGCATCGTCCTCTTTTTAATTTAATTTTGAGCCTGTATAAGGTGTCCGTGGGCTATAGCACATGCCCTCGTGGGTCAGATATGATTTATGTGTTTTTTTGTTACTTTCATTCGAGCCAATTTTCACCCATCTAAGCCATTTTCATGGGCTATAGCACATTCTATCGAGAGTCTATAGCATTATTCAAGTCCTAAACTCCTCCTCTTTCCGACGTAATTTTGAGCCTGTCTAAGGTCTCCGTGGGCTATAGCATATGCCCACGAGGGTCAGATATGACTTATGTGTTTTTTTGTTATTTTCATTCAAGCCAATTTTCACCCTTCTAACCCATTTTCATGGGTTATAACACATCCTATTGAGAATCTATAGCAATATTCATATCCTTGACTCCTCCTCTTTTCGATGTAATTTTGAATCTGTCTAAGGTGTCCGTGGGCTATAGCACATGGCCTTGAGGGTTAGATATGTTTTATCTATTTTTGTTGTTATCTTCATTCAAGCCAGTTTCCACCCAACTAAGCCATTTTCATGGGCTATAGCACATCCTATCGAGAGACTATAGCAAAATTCATGTCCTAGACTCCTCCTCTTTTTGCTGTAATTTTAAGCCTGTCTTAGGTGTTCGTGGGCTATAGCACATGCCCTTGAGGGTCGGATATGATTTATCTATATATTTTTTGTTATCTTCATTCGAGACATATTTTAACCATCTAGGTCATTTTCTTGGGCAATAGCACATCCTATCGAGAGACTATAGCAATATTCATGTCCTAGACTCCTCCTCTTTTTGATTTAATTTTGAGCCTGTCTAAGGTGTTCATGGGCTATAGCCCATGCCCTTGAGAATCATATATGATTTATCTATATATTTTTGTTATCATCACTCGGGCCATTTTTTAACCATCTAGGCCATTTTCGTGGGCTATAGCACATCCTATCGAGAGATTATAGCAATATTCATGTCCTAGACTTCTTCTCTTTTCGATGTATTTTTGAGTCTGTCTAAGATATCCGTGGGCTATAGCACATGCCCTTGAGGGTCAGATATGATTTATCTATATTTTTTTGTTATCTTGACTTGGGCCATTTTTTAACCATCTAGGCCATTTTCGTGGGCTATAGCGCATCCTATCGAGAGATTATAGCAATATTCATGTCATAGCCTCATCCTCTTTTTGATTTAATTTTGAGCCTATATAAGGTGTCCGTGGGCTATACCACATGCCCTCGTGGGTCAGATATGATTTATGTGTTTTTTTGTTACTTTCATTCGAGCCAATTTTCACCAATCTAAGCCATATTCATGGCCTATATCACATCCTATCGAGAGTCTATAGCAATATTCGTGTCCTAAACTCCTCCTCTTTCCGACGTAATTTTGAGCCTATCTAAGGTCTCCGTGGGCTATAGCACATGCCCTCGAGGGTCAGATATCATTTATGTGTTTTTTTTTGTTATCTTCATTCAAGCCAGTTTACACCCAACTAAGCCATTTTCATGGGCTATAGCCCATCCTATCGAGAGACTATTGCAATATTCATGTCCTAGACTCCTACTCTTTTTGATTTAATTTTGAGCCTGTCTAAGGTGTTCGTGGGCTATAGCCCATGCCCTTGAGAATCATATATGATTTATCTATATTTTTTTGTTATCTTCACTCGGGCCATTTTTTAACCATCTAGGCTATTTTCGTGGGCTATAGCACATCCTATCGAGAGATTATAGCAATATTCATGTCCTAGACTTCTCCTCTTTTCGATGTATTTTTAAGTCTATCTAAGGTATCCGTGGGCTATAGCACATGCCCTTGAGGGTCAGATATGATTTATCTATATTTTTTATTATCTTCTCTCGGGCCATTTTTTAACCATCTAGGCCATTTTCTCGGGCTATAGTGCATGCTATCGAGAGATTATAGCAATATTCATGTCATAGCATCATCCTCTTTTTGATTTAATTTTGAGCCTGTATAAGGTGTCCGTGGGCTATAGCACATGCCCTCGTGGGTCAGATATGATTTATGTGTTTTTTTGTTACTTTCATTCGAGCCAATTTTCACCCATCTAAGCCATTTTCATGGGCTATAGCACATTCTATCGAGAGTCTATAGCAATATTCAAGTCCTAAACTCCTCCTCTTTCCGACGTAATTTTGAGCCTGTCTAAGGTCTCCGTGGGCTATAGCACATGCCCACGAGGGTCAGATATGATTTATGTATTTTTTTGTTATTTTCATTCAAGCCAATTTTCACCCTTCTAACCCATTTTCATGGGTTATAACACATCCTATTGAGAATCTATAGCAATATTCATATCCTTGACTCCTCCTCTTTTCGATGTAATTTTGAATCTGTCTAAGGTGTCCGTGGGCTATAGCACATGGCCTTGAGGGTTAGATATGTTTTATCTATTTTTGTTGTTATCTTCATTCAAGCCAGTTTCCACCCAACTAAGCCATTTTCATGGGCTATAGCACATCCTATCGAAAGACTATAGCAAAATTCATGTCCTAGACTCCTCCTCTTTTTGCTGTAATTTTAAGCCTGTCTTAGGTGTTCGTGGGCTATAGCACATGCTCTTGAGGGTCAGATATGATTTATCTATATATTTTTTGTTATCTTCATTCGAGACATGTTTTAACCATCTAGGTCATTTTCTTGGGCAATAGCACATCCTATCGAGAGACTATAGCAATATTCATGTCCTAGACTCCTCCTCTTTTTGATTTAATTTTGAGCCTGTCTAAGGTGTTCATGGGCTATAGCCCATGCCCTTGAGAATCATATATGATTTATCTATATATTTTTGTTATCATCACTCGGGCCATTTTTTAACCATCTAGGCCATTTTCGTGGGCTATAGCACATCCTATCGAGAGATTATAGCAATATTCATGTCCTAGACTTCTTCTCTTTTCGATGTAATTTTGAGTCTGTCTTAGATATCCGTGGGCTATAGCACATGCCCTCGAGGGTCAGATATGATTTATCTATATTTTTTTGTTATCTTGACTTGGGCCATTTTTTAACCATCTAGGCCATTTTCGTGGGCTATAGCGCATCCTATCGAGAGATTATAGCAATATTCATGTCATAGCCTCATCCTCTTTTTGATTTAATTTTGAGCCTATCTAAGGTCTCCGTGGGCTATAGCACATGCCCACGAGGGTCAGAAATGATTTATGTGTTTTTTTGTTATTTTCATTCAAACCAATTTTCACCCTTCTAACCCATTTTCATGGGTTATAGCACATCCTATTGAGACTCTATAGCAATATTCATATCCTTGACTCCTCCTCTTTTCGATGTAATTTTGAATCTGTCTAAGGTGTCCGTGGGCTATAGCACATGCCCTTGAGGGTTAGATATGATTTATCTATTTTTGTTGTTATCTTCATTCAAGCCACTTTCCACCCAACTAAGCCATTTTTATGGGCTATAGCACTTTCTATCGAGAGACTATAGTAAAATTCATGTCCTAGACTCCTCCTCTTTTTTTTGTAATTTTGAGCCTGTCTTAGGTGTTCGTGGGCTATAGCACATGCCCTTGAGGGTCGGATATGATTTATCTATATATTTTTTGTTATCTTCATTCGAGACATGTTTTAACCATCTAGGTCATTTTCTTGGGCAATAGCACATCCTATCGAGAGACTATAGCAATATTCATGTCCTAGACTCCTCCTCTTTTTGATTTAATTTTGAGCCTGTCTAAGGTGTCCGTGGGCTATAGCACATGCCCTTGAGAATCATATATGATTTATCTATATATTTTTGTTATCATCAGTCGGGCCATTTTTTAACCATCTAGGCCATTTTGGTGGGCTACAGCACATCCTATCGAGAGATTATAGCAATATTCATGTCCTAAACTTCTTCTCTTTTCGATGTAATTTTGAGTCTATCTAAGATATCCGTGAGCTGTAGCACATGCCCTTGAGGGTCAGATATGATTTATCTATATTTTTTTGTTATCTTGACTTGGGTCATTTTTTAACCATCTAGGTCATTTTCGTGGGCTATAGCGCATCCTATTGACAGATTATAGCAATATTCATGTCATAGCCTCATCCTCTTTTTGATTTAATTTTGAGCCTATATAAGGTGTCCGTGGGCTATAGCACATGCCCTCGTGGGTCAGATATGATTTATGTGTTTTTTTGTTACTTTCATTCGAGCCAATTTTCACCATTCTAACCATTTTTCATGGGTTGTAGCACATCCTATTGAGAATCTATAGCAATATTCATATCCTTCACTCCTCCTCTTTTCGATGTAATTTTGAATCTGTCTAAGGTGTCCGTGGGCCATAGCACATGCCCTTGAGGGTTAGATATGATTTATCTATTTTTGTTGTTATCTTCATTCAAGCCAGTTTCCACCCAACTAAGCCATTTTCATGGGCTATAGCACATCCTATCGAGAGACTATAGCAAAATTCATGTCCTAGACTCCTCCTCTTTTTGCTGTAATTTTGAGCCTGTCCTAGGTGTTCGTGGGCTATAGCACATGCCCTTGAGGGTCAGATATGATTTATCTATATATTTTTCGTTATCTTCATTCAAGCCAGTTTACACCCAACTAAGCCATTTTCATGGGCTATAGCATATCCTATCGAGAGACTATTGCAATATTAATGTCCTAGACTCCTCCTCCTTTTGATTTAATTTTGAGCCTGTCTAAGGTGCCCGTGGGCTATAGCACATGCCCTTAAGGGTCATATATAATTTATCTATATTTTTTTGTTATCTTCACTCGGGCCATTTTTTAACCATCTAGGCCATTTTCGTGGGCTATAGCACATCCTATCGAGAGATTATAGCAATATTCATGTCCTAGACTTCTTCTCTTTTCGATGTAATTTTGAGTCTATCTAAGATATCCGTGGGCTATAGCACATGCCCTTGAGGGTCAGATATGATTTATCTATATTTTTTTATTATCTTGACTTGGGCCATTTTTTAACCACCTAGGCCATTTTCGTGGGCTATAGCGCATCCTATCGAGAGATTATAGCAATATTCATGTCATAGCCTCATCCTCTTTTTGATTTAATTTTGAGCCTATATAAGGTGTCCGTGGGCTATAGCACATGCCCTCGTGGGTCAGATATGATTTATGTGTTATTTTGTTACTTTCATTCGAGCCAATTTTCACCAATTTAAGCCATATTCATGGCCTATATCACATCCTATCGAGAGTCTATAGCAATATTCGTGTCCTAAACTCCTCCTCTTTCCGACGTAATTTTGAGCCTGTCTAAGGTCTCCGTGGGCTATAGCACATGCCCTCGAGGGTCAGATATCATTTATGTATTTTTTTTGTTATCTTCATTCAAGCCAGTTTACACCCAACTAAGCCATTTTCATGGGCTATAGCACATCCTACCGAGAGACTATTGCAATATTAATGTCCTAGACTCCTCCTCTTTTTGATTTAATTTTGAGCCTGTCTAAGGTGCCCGTGGGCTATAGCACATGCCCTTAAGGGTCATATATGATTTATCTATATTTTTTTGTTATCTTCACTCGGGCCATTTTTTAACCATCTAGGCTATTTTCGTGGGCTATAGCACATCCTATCGAGAGATTATAGCAATATTCATGTCCTAGACTTCTCCTCTTTTCGATGTAATTTTAAGTCTATATAAGGTGTCCGTGGGCTATAGCACATGCCCTTGAGGGTCAGATATGATTTATCTATATTTTTTATTATCTTCTCTCGGGCCATTTTTTAACAATCTAGGCCATTTTCACGGGCTATAGTGCATGCTATCGAGAGATTATACCAATATTCATGTCATAGCATCGTCCTCTTTTTAATTTAATTTTGAGCCTGTATAAGGTGTCCGTGGGCTAAAGCACATGCCCTCGTGGGTCAGATATGATTTATGTGTTTTTTTGTTACTTTCATTCGAGCCAATTTTCACCCATCTAAGCCATTTTCATGGGCTATAGCACATTCTATCGAGAGTCTATAGCAATATTCAAGTCCTAAACTCCTCCTCTTTCCGACGTAATTTTGAGCCTGTCTAAGGTCTCCGTGGGCTATAGCACATGCCCACGAGGGTCAGATATGATTTATGTGTTTTTTTGTTATTTTCATTCAAGCCAATTTTCACCCTTCTAACCCATTTTCATGGGTTATAACACATCCTATTGAGAATCTATAGCAATATTCATATCCTTGACTCCTCCTCTTTTCGATGTAATTTTGAATCTGTCTAAGGTGTCCGTGGGCTATAGCACATGGCCTTGAGGGTTAGATATGTTTTATCTATTTTTGTTGTTATCTTCATTCAAGCCAGTTTCCACCCAACTAAGCCATTTTCATGGGCTATAGCACATCCTATCGAGAGACTATAGCAAAATTCATGTCCTAGACTCCTCCTCTTTTTGCTGTAATTTTGAGCCTGTCTTAGGTGTTCGTGGGCTATAGCACATGCCCTTGAGGGTCGGATATGATTTATCTATATATTTTTTGTTATCTTCATTCGAGACATGTTCTAACCATCTAGGTCATTTTCTTGGGCAATAGCACATCCTATCGAGAGACTATAGCAATATTCATGTCCTAGACTCCTCCTCTTTTTGATTTAATTTTGAGCCTGTCTAAGGTGTTCATGGGCTATAGCCCATGCCCTTGAGAATCATATATGATTTATCTATATATTTTTGTTATCATCACTCGGGCCATTTTTTAACCATCTAGGCCATTTTCGTGGGCTATAGCACATCCTATCGAGAGATTATAGCAATATTCATGTCCTAGACTTCTTCTCTTTTCGATGTAATTTTGAGTCTGTCTTAGATATCCGTGGGCTATAGCACATGCCCTCGAGGGTCAGATATGATTTATCTATATTTTTTTGTTATCTTGACTTGGGCCATTTTTTAACCATCTAGGCCATTTTCGTGGGCTATAGCGCATTCTATCGAGAGATTATAGCAATATTCATGTCATAGCCTCATCCTCTTTTGATTTAATTTTGAGCCTATATAAGGTGTCCGTGGGCTATACCACATGCCCTCGTGGGTCAGATATGATTTATGTGTTTTTTTGTTACTTTCATTCGAGCCAATTTTCACCAATCTAAGCCATATTCATGGCCTATATCACATCCTATCGAGAGTCTATAGCAATATTCGTGTCCTAAACTCCTCCTCTTTCCGACGTAATTTTGAGCCTATCTAAGGTCTCCGTGGGCCATAGCACATGCCCTCGAGGGTCAGATATCATTTATGTGTTTTTTTTTGTTATCTTCATTCAAGCCAGTTTACACCCAACTAAGCCATTTTCATGGGCTATAGCCCATCCTATCGAGAGACTATTGCAATATTCATGTCCTAGACTCCTACTCTTTTTGATTTAATTTTGAGCCTGTCTAAGGTGTTCGTGGGCTATAGCCCATGCCCTTGAGAATCATATATGATTTATCTATATATTTTTGTTATCATCACTCGGGCCATTTTTTAACCATCTAGGCCATTTTCGTGGGCTATAGCACATCCTATCGAGAGATTATAGCAATATTCATGTCCTAGACTTCTCCTCTTTTCGATGTATTTTTAAGTCTATCTAAGGTATCCGTGGGCTATAGCACATGCCCTTGAGGGTCAGATATGATTTATCTATATTTTTTATTATCTTCTCTCGGGCCATTTTTTAACCATCTAGGCCATTTTCTCGGGCTATAGTGCATGCTATCGAGAGATTATAGCAATATTCATGTCATAGCATCATCCTCTTTTTGATTTAATTTTGAGCCTGTATAAGGTGTCCGTGGGCTATAGCACATGCCCTCGTGGGTCAGATATGATTTATGTGTTTTTTTGTTACTTTCATTCGAGCCAATTTTCACCCATCTAAGCCATTTTCATGGGCTATAGCACATTCTATCGAGAGTCTATAGCAATATTCAAGTCCTAAACTCCTCCTCTTTCCGACGTAATTTTGAGCCTGTCTAAGGTCTCCGTGGGCTATAGCACATGCCCACGAGGGTCAGAAATGATTTATGTGTTTTTTTGTTATTTTCATTCAAACCAATTTTCACCCTTCTAACCCATTTTCATGGGTTATAGCACATCCTATTGAGACTCTATAGCAATATTCATATCCTTGACTCCTCCTCTTTTCGATGTAATTTTGAATCTGTCTAAGGTGTCCGTGGGCTATAGCACATGCCCTTGAGGGTTAGATATGATTTATCTATTTTTGTTGTTATCTTCATTCAAGCCACTTTCCACCCAACTAAGCCATTTTTATGGTCTATAGCACTTTCTATCGAGAGACTATAGTAAAATTCATGTCCTAGACTCCTCCTCTTTTTTTTGTAATTTTGAGCCTGTCTTAGGTGTTCGTGGGCTATAGCACATGCCCTTGAGGGTCGGATATGATTTATCTATATATTTTTTGTTATCTTCATTCGAGACATGTTTTAACCATCTAGGTCATTTTCTTGGGCAATAGCACATCCTATCGAGAGACTATAGCAATATTCATGTCCTAGACTCCTCCTCTTTTTGATTTAATTTTGAGCCTGTCTAAGGTGTCCGTGGGCTATAGCACATGCCCTTGAGAATCATATATGATTTATCTATATATTTTTGTTATCATCAGTCGGGCCATTTTTTAACCATCTAGGCCATTTTGGTGGGCTATAGCACATCCTATCGAGAGATTATAGCAATATTCATGTCCTAAACTTCTTCTCTTTTCGATGTAATTTTGAGTCTATCTAAGATATCCGTGAGCTATAGCACATGCCCTTGAGGGTCAGATATGATTTATCTATATTTTTTTGTTATCTTGACTTGGGCCATTTTTTAACCATCTAGGCCATTTTCGTGGGCTATAGCGCATCCTATTGAGAGATTATAGCAATATTCATGTCATAGCCTCATCCTCTTTTTGATTTAATTTTGAGCCTATATAAGGTGTCCGTGGGCTATAGCACATGCCCTCGTGGGTCAGATATGATTTATGTGTTTTTTTGTTACTTTCATTCGAGCCAATTTTCACCATTCTAACCCTTTTTCATGGGTTGTAGCACATCCTATTGAGAATCTATAGCAATATTCATATCCTTCACTCCTCCTCTTTTCGATGTAATTTTGAATCTGTCTAAGGTGTCCGTGGGCCATAGCACATGCCCTTGAGGGTTAGATATGATTTATCTATTTTTGTTGTTATCTTCATTCAAGCCAGTTTCCACCTAACTAAGCCATTTTCATGGGCTATAGCACATCCTATCGAGAGACTATAGCAAAATTCATGTCCTAGACTCCTCCTCTTTTTGCTGTAATTTTGAGCCTGTCCTAGGTGTTCATGGGCTATAGCACATGCCCTTGAGGGTCGGATATGATTTATCTATATATTTTTCGTTATCTTCATTCAAGCCAGTTTACATCCAACTAAGCCATTTTCATGGGCTATAGCATATCCTATCGAGAGACTATTGCAATATTAATGTCCTAGACTCCTCCTCCTTTTGATTTAATTTTGAGCCTGTCTAAGGTGCCCGTGGGCTATAGCACATGCCCTTAAGGGTCATATATGATTTATCTATATTTTTTTGTTATCTTCACTCGGGCCATTTTTTAACCATCTAGGCCATTTTCGTGGGCTATAGCACATCCTATCGAGAGATTATAGCAATTTTCATGTCCTAGACTTCTTCTCTTTTCGATGTAATTTTGAGTCTGTCTAAGATATCCGTGGGCTATAGCACATGCCCTTGAGGGTCAGATATGATTTATCTATATTTTTTTATTATCTTGACTTGGGCCATTTTTTAACCACCTAGGCCATTTTCGTGGGCTATAGCGCATCCTATCGAGAGATTATAGCAATATTCATGTCATAGCCTCATCCTCTTTTTGATTTAATTTTGAGCCTATATAAGGTGTCCGTGGGCTATAGCACATGCCCTCGTGGGTCAGATATGATTTATGTGTTATTTTGTTACTTTCATTCGAGCCAATTTTCACCAATTTAAGCCATATTCATGGCCTATATCACATCCTATCGAGAGTCTATAGCAATATTCGTGTCCTAAACTCCTCCTCTTTCCGACGTAATTTTGAGCCTGTCTAAGGTCTCCGTGGGCTATAGCACATGCCCTCGAGGGTCAGATATCATTTATGTATTTTTTTTGTTATCTTCATTCAAGCCAGTTTACACCCAACTAAGCCATTTTCATGGGCTATAGCACATCCTACCGAGAGACTATTGCAATATTAATGTCCTAGACTCCTCCTCTTTTTGATTTAATTTTGAGCCTGTCTAAGGTGCCCGTGGGCTATAGCACATGCCCTTAAGGGTCATATATGATTTATCTATATTTTTTTGTTATCTTCACTCGGGCCATTTTTTAACCATCTAGGCTATTTTCGTGGGCTATAGCACATCCTATCGAGAGATTATAGCAATATTCATGTCCTAGACTTCTCCTCTTTTCGATGTAATTTTAAGTCTATATAAGGTGTCCGTGGGCTATAGCGCATGCCCTTGAGGGTCAGATATGATTTATCTATATTTTTTATTATCTTCTCTCGGGCCATTTTTTAACAATCTAGGCCATTTTCACGGGCTATAGTGCATGCTATCGAGAGATTATACCAATATTCATGTCATAGCATCGTCCTCTTTTTAATTTAATTTTGAGCCTGTATAAGGTGTCCGTGGGCTATAGCACATGCCCTCGTGGGTCAGATATGATTTATGTGTTTTTTTGTTACTTTCATTCGAGCCAATTTTCACCCATCTAAGCCATTTTCATGGGCTATAGCACATTCTATCGAGAGTCTATAGCAATATTCAAGTCCTAAACTCCTCCTCTTTCCGACGTAATTTTGAGCCTGTCTAAGGTCTCCGTGGGCTATAGCACATGCCCACGAGGGTCAGATATGATTTATGTGTTTTTTTGTTATTTTCATTCAAGCCAATTTTCACCCTTCTAACCCATTTTCATGGGTTATAACACATCCTATTGAGAATCTATAGCAATATTCATATCCTTGACTCCTCCTCTTTTCGATGTAATTTTGAATCTGTCTAAGGTGTCCGTGGGCTATAGCACATGGCCTTGAGGGTTAGATATGTTTTATCTATTTTTGTTGTTATCTTCATTCAAGCCAGTTTCCACCCAACTAAGCCATTTTCATGGGCTATAGCACATCCTATCGAGAGACTATAGCAAAATTCATGTCCTAGACTCCTCTTTTTGCTGTAATTTTGAGCCTGTCTTAGGTGTTCGTGGGCTATAGCACATGCCCTTGAGGGTCGGATATGATTTATCTATATATTTTTTGTTATCTTCATTCGAGACATGTTTTAACCTTCTAGGTCATTTTCTTGGGCAATAGCACATCCTATCGAGAGACTATAGCAATATTCATGTCCTAGACTCCTCCTCTTTTTGATTTAATTTTGAGCCTGTCTAAGGTGTTCATGGGCTATAGCCCATGCCCTTGAGAATCATATATGATTTATCTATATATTTTTGTTATCATCACTCGGGCCATTTTTTAACCATCTAGGCCATTTTCGTGGGCTATAGCACATCCTATCGAGAGATTATAGCAATATTCATGTCCTAGACTTCTTCTCTTTTCGATGTAATTTTGAGTCTGTCTTAGATATCCGTGGGCTATAGCACATGCCCTCGAGGGTCAGATATGATTTATCTATATTTTTTTGTTATCTTGACTTGGGCCATTTTTTAACCATCTAGGCCATTTTCGTGGGCTATAGCGCATTCTATCGAGAGATTATAGCAATATTCATGTCATAGCCTCATCCTCTTTTTGATTTAATTTTGAGCCTATATAAGGTGTCCGTGGGCTATACCACATGCCCTCGTGGGTCAGATATGATTTATGTGTTTTTTTGTTACTTTCATTCGAGCCAATTTTCACCAATCTAAGCCATATTCATGGCCTATATCACATCCTATCGAGAGTCTATAGCAATATTCGTGTCCTAAACTCCTCCTCTTTCCGACGTAATTTTGAGCCTATCTAAGGTCTCCGTGGGCTATAGCACATGCCCTCGAGGGTCAGATATCATTTATGTGTTTTTTTTTGTTATCTTCATTCAAGCCAGTTTACACCCAACTAAGCCATTTTCATGGGCTATAGCCCATCCTATCGAGAGACTATTGCAATATTCATGTCCTAGACTCCTACTCTTTTTGATTTAATTTTGAGCCTGTCTAAGGTGTTCGTGGGCTATAGCCCATGCCCTTGAGAATCATATATGATTTATCTATATATTTTTGTTATCATCACTCGGGCCATTTTTTAACCATCTAGGCCATTTTCGTGGGCTATAGCACATCCTATCGAGAGATTATAGCAATATTCATGTCCTAGACTTCTCCTCTTTTCGATGTATTTTTAAGTCTATCTAAGGTATCTGTGGGCTATAGCACATGCCCTTGAGGGTCAGATATGATTTATCTATATTTTTTATTATCTTCTCTCGGGCCATTTTTTAACCATCTAGGCCATTTTCTCGGGCTATAGTGCATGCTATCGAGAGATTATAGCAATATTCATGTCATAGCATCATCCTCTTTTTGATTTAATTTTGAGCCTGTATAAGGGGTCCGTGGGCTATAGCACATGCCCTCGTGGGTCAGATATGATTTATGTGTTTTTTTGTTACTTTCATTCGAGCCAATTTTCACCCATCTAAGCCATTTTCATGGGCTATAGCACATTCTATCGAGAGTCTATAGCAATATTCAAGTCCTAAACTCCTCCTCTTTCCGACGTAATTTTGAGCCTGTCTAAGGTCTCCGTGGGCTATAGCACATGCCCACGAGGGTCAGAAATGATTTATGTGTTTTTTTGTTATTTTCATTCAAACCAATTTTCACCCTTCTAACCCATTTTCATGGGTTATAGCACATCCTATTGAGACTCTATAGCAATATTCATATCCTTGACTCCTCCTCTTTTCGATGTAATTTTGAATCTGTCTAAGGTGTCCGTGGGCTATAGCACATGCCCTTGAGGGTTAGATATGATTTATCTATTTTTGTTGTTATCTTGATTCAAGCCACTTTCCACCCAACTAAGCCATTTTTATGGGCTATAGCACTTTCTATCGAGAGACTATAGTAAAATTCATGTCCTAGACTCCTCCTCTTTTTTTTGTAATTTTGAGCCTGTCTTAGGTGTTCGTGGGCTATAGCACATGCCCTTGAGGGTCAGATATGATTTATCTATATATTTTTTGTTATCTTCATTCGAGACATGTTTTAACCATCTAGGTCATTTTCTTGGGCAATAGCACATCCTATCGAGAGACTATAGCAATATTCATGTCCTAGACTCCTCCTCTTTTTGATTTAATTTTGAGCCTATCTAAGGTGTCCGTGGGCTATAGCACATGCCCTTGAGAATCATATATGATTTATCTATATATTTTTGTTATCATCAGTCGGGCCATTTTTTAACCATCTAGGCCATTTTGGTGGGCTATAGCACATCCTATCGAGAGATTATAGCAATATTCATGTCCTAAACTTCTTCTCTTTTCGATGTAATTTTGAGTCTATCTAAGATATCCGTGAGCTATTGCACATGCCCTTGAGGGTCAGATATGATTTATCTATATTTTTTGGTTATCTTGACTTGGGCCATTTTTTAACCATCTAGGCCATTTTCGTGGGCTATAGCGCATCCTATTGAGAGATTATAGCAATATTCATGTCATAGCCTCATCCTCTTTTTGATTTAATTTTGAGCCTATATAAGGTGTCCGTGGGCTATAGCACATGCCCTCGTGGGTCAGATATGATTTATGTGTTTTTTTGTTACTTTCATTCGAGCCAATTTTCACCATTCTAACCCTTTTTCATGGGTTGTAGCACATCCTATTGAGAATCTATAGCAATATTCATATCCTTCACTCCTCCTCTTTTCGATGTAATTTTGAATCTGTCTAAGGTGTCCGTGGGCCATAGCACATGCCCTTGAGGGTTAGATATGATTTATGTGTTTTTTTGTTATTTTCATTCAAACCAATTTTCACCCTTCTAACCCATTTTCATGGGTTATAGCACATCCTATTGAGACTCTATAGCAATATTCATATCCTTGACTCCTCCTCTTTTCGATGTAATTTTGAATCTGTCTAAGGTGTCCGTGGGCTATAGCACATGCCCTTGAGGGTTAGATATGATTTATCTATTTTTGTTGTTATCTTGATTCAAGCCACTTTCCACCCAACTAAGCCATTTTTATGGGCTATAGCACTTTCTATCGAGAGACTATAGTAAAATTCATGTCCTAGACTCCTCCTCTTTTTTTTGTAATTTTGAGCCTGTCTTAGGTGTTCGTGGGCTATAGCACATGCCCTTGAGGGTCAGATATGATTTATCTATATATTTTTTGTTATCTTCATTCGAGACATGTTTTAACCATCTAGGTCATTTTCTTGGGCAATAGCACATCCTATCGAGAGACTATAGCAATATTCATGTCCTAGACTCCTCCTCTTTTTGATTTAATTTTGAGCCTATCTAAGGTGTCCGTGGGCTATAGCACATGCCCTTGAGAATCATATATGATTTATCTATATATTTTTGTTATCATCAGTCGGGCCATTTTTTAACCATCTAGGCCATTTTGGTGGGCTATAGCACATCCTATCGAGAGATTATAGCAATATTCATGTCCTAAACTTCTTCTCTTTTCGATGTAATTTTGAGTCTATCTAAGATATCCGTGAGCTATTGCACATGCCCTTGAGGGTCAGATATGATTTATCTATATTTTTTGGTTATCTTGACTTGGGCCATTTTTTAACCATCTAGGCCATTTTCGTGGGCTATAGCGCATCCTATTGAGAGATTATAGCAATATTCATGTCATAGCCTCATCCTCTTTTTGATTTAATTTTGAGCCTATATAAGGTGTCCGTGGGCTATAGCACATGCCCTCGTGGGTCAGATATGATTTATGTGTTTTTTTGTTACTTTCATTCGAGCCAATTTTCACCATTCTAACCCTTTTTCATGGGTTGTAGCACATCCTATTGAGAATCTATAGCAATATTCATATCCTTCACTCCTCCTCTTTTCGATGTAATTTTGAATCTGTCTAAGGTGTCCGTGGGCCATAGCACATGCCCTTGAGGGTTAGATATGATTTATCTATTTTTGTTGTTATCTTCATTCAAGCCAGTTTCCACCCAACTAAGCCATTTTCATGGGCTATAGCACATCCTATCGAGAGACTATAGCAAAATTCATGTCCTAGACTCCTCCTCTTTTTGCTGTAATTTTGAGCCTGTCCTAGGTGTTCGTGGGCTATAGCACATGCCCTTGAGGGTCGGATATAATTTATCTATATATTTTTTGTTATCTTCATTCAAGCCAGTTTACACCCAACTAAGCCATTTCCATGGGCTATAGCATATCCTATCAAGAGACTATTGCAATATTAATGTCCTAGACTCCTCCTCCTTTTGATTTAATTTTGAGCCTGTCTAAGGTGCCCGTGGGCTATAGCACATGCCCTTAAGGGTCATATATGATTTATCTATATTTTTTTGTTATCTTCACTCGGGCCATTTTTTAACCATCTAGGCCATTTTCGTGGGCTATAGCACATCCTATCGAGAGATTATAGCAATATTCATGTCCTAGACTTCTTCCCTTTTCGATGTAATTTTGAGTCTGTCTAAGATATCCGTGGGCTATAGCACATGCCCTTGAGGGTCAGATATGATTTATCTATATTTTTTTATTATCTTGACTTGGGCCATTTTTTAACCACCTAGGCCATTTTCGTGGGCTATAGCGCATCCTATCGAGAGATTATAGCAATATTCATGTCATAGCCTCATCCTCTTTTTGATTTAATTTTGAGCCTATATAAGGTGTCCGTGGGCTATAGCACATGCCCTCGTGGGTCAGATATGATTTATGTGTTATTTTGTTACTTTCATTCGAGCCAATTTTCACCAATTTAAGCCATATTCATGGCCTATATCACATCCTATCGAGAGTCTATAGCAATATTCGTGTCCTAAACTCCTCCTCTTTCCGACGTAATTTTGAGCCTGACTAAGGTCTCCGAGGGCTATAGCACATGCCCTCGAGGGTCAGATATCATTTATGTATTTTTTTTGTTATCTTCATTCAAGCCAGTTTACACCCAACTAAGCCATTTTCATGGGCTATAGCACATCCTACCGAGAGACTATTGCAATATTAATGTCCTAGACTCCTCCTCTTTTTGATTTAATTTTGAGCCTGTCTAAGGTGCCCGTGGGCTATAGCACATGCCCTTAAGGGTCATATATGATTTATCTATATTTTTTTGTTATCTTCACTCGGGCCATTTTTTAACCATCTAGGCTATTTTCGTGGGCTATAGCACATCCTATCGAGAGATTATAGCAATATTCATGTCCTAGACTTCTCCTCTTTTCGATGTAATTTTAAGTCTATATAAGGTGTCCGTGGGCTATAGCACATGCCCTTGAGGGTCAGATATGATTTATCTATATTTTTTATTATCTTCTCTCAGGCCATTTTTTAACCATCTAGGCCATTTTCTCGGGCTATAGTGCATGCTATTGAGAGATTATTGCAATATTCATGTCATAGCATCATCCTCTTTTTGATTTAATTTTGAGCCTGTGTAAGGTGTCCGTGGGCTATAGCACATGCCCTCGTGGGTCAGATATGATTTATGTGTTTTTTTGTTACTTTCATTCGAGCCAATTTTCACCCATCTAAACTATTTTCATGGGCTATAGCACATTCTATCGAGAGTCTATAGCAATATTCAAGTCCTAAACTCCTCTTCTTTCCGACGTAATTTTGAGCCTGTCTAAGGTCTCCGTGGGCTATAGCACATGCCCTCGTGGGTCAGATATGATTTATGTGTTTTTTTGTTACCTTCATTCGAGCCAATTTTCACCAATCTAAGCCATATTCATGGCCTATATCACATCCTATCGAGAGTCTATAGCAATATTCGTGTCCTAAACTCCTCCTCTTTCGGACGTAATTTTGAGCCTGTCTAAGGTCTCCGTGGGCTATAGCACATGCCCTCGAGGGTCAGATATCATTTATGTGTTTTTTTTTTGTTATCTTCATTCAAGCCAGTTTACACCCAACTAAGCCATTTTCATGGGCTATAGCACATCCTATCGAGAGACTATTGCAATATTAATGTCCTAGACTCCTCCTCTTTTTGATTTAATTTTGAGCCTGTCTAAGGTGCCCGTGGGCCATAGCACATGCCCTTAAGGGTCATATATGATTTATCCATATTTTTTTTGTTATCTTCACTCGGGCCATTTTTTAACCATCTAGGCTATTTTCGTGCGATATAGCACATCCTATCGAGAGATTATAGCAATATTCATGTCCTAGACTTCTTCTCTTTTCGATGTAATTTTAAGTCTATCTAAGGTATCCGTGGGCTATAGCACATGCCCTTGAGGGTCAGATATGATTTATCTATATTTTTTATTATCTTCTCTCAGGCCATTTTTTAACCATCTAGGCCATTTTCTCGGGCTATAGTGCATGCTATCGAGAGATTATAGCAATATTCATGTCATAGCCTCATCCTCTTTTTGATTTAATTTTGAGCCTATATAAGGTGTCCGTGGGCTATAGCACAAGCCCTTGTGGGTCAGATATGATTTATGTGTTTTTTTGTTACTTTCATTCGAGCCAATTTTCACCCTTCTAACCCTTTTTCATGGGTTGTAGCACATCCTATTGAGAATCTATAGCAATATTCATATCCTTCACTCCTCCTCTTTTCGATGTAATATTTAATCTGTCTAAGGTGTCCGTGGGCCATAGCACATGCCCTTGAGGGTTAGATATGATTTATCTATTTTTGTTGTTATCTTCATTCAAGCCAGTTTCCACCCAACTAAGCCATTTTCATGGGCTATAGCACATCCTATCGAGAGGCTATAGCAAAATTCATGTCCTAGACTCCTCCTCTTTTTGCTATAATTTTGAGCCTGTCCTAGGTGTTCGTGGGCTATAGCACATGCCCTTGAGGGTCGGATATGATTTATCTATATATTTTTCGTTATCTTCATTCAAGCCAGTTTACACCTAACTAAGCCATTTTCATGGGCTATAGCATATCCTATCGAGAGACTATTGCAATATTAATGTCCTAGACTCCTCCTCTTTTTGATTTAATTTTGAGCCTGTCTAAGGTGCCCGTGGGCTATAGCACATGCCCTTAAGGGTCATATATGATTTATCTATATTTTGTTGTTATCTTCACTCGGGCCATTTTTTAACCATCTAGGCCATTTTCGTGGGCTATAGCACATCCTATCGAGAGATTATAGCAATATTCATGTCCTAGACTTCTTCTCTTTTCGATGTAATTTTGAGTCTGTCTAAGATATCCGTGGGCTATAGCACATGCCCTTGAGGGTCAGATATGATTTATCTATATTTTTTTGTTATCTTGACTTGGGCCATTTTTTAACCACCTAGGCCATTTTCGTGGGCTATAGCGCATCCTATCGAGAGATTATAGCAATATTCATGTCATAGCCTCATCCTCTTTTTGATTTAATTTTGAGCCTATATAAGGTGTCCGTGGGCTATAGCACATGCCCTCGTGGGTCAGATATGATTTATGTGTTATTTTGTTACTATCATTCGAGCCAATTTTCACCAATTTAAGCCATATTCATGGCCTATATCACATCCTATCGAGAGTCTATAGCAATATTCGTGTCCTAAACTCCTCCTCTTTCCGACGTAATTTTGAGCCTGTCTAAGGTCTCCGTGGGCTATAGCACATGCCCTCGAGGGTCAGATATCATTTATGTATTTTTTTTGTTATCTTCATTCAAGCCAGTTTACACCCAACTAAGCCATTTTCATGGGCTATAGCACATCCTACCAAGAGACTATTGCAATATTAATGTCCTAGACTCCTCCTCTTTTTTATTTAATTTTGAGCCTGTCTAAGGTGCCCGTGGGCTATAGCACATGCCCTTAAGGGTCATATATGATTTATCTATATTTTTTTGTTATCTTCACTCGGGCCATTTTTTAACCATCTAGGCTATTTTCGTGGGCTATAGCACATCCTATCGAGAGATTATAGCAATATTCATGTCCTAGACTTCTCCTCTTTTCGATGTAATTTTAAGTCTATATAAGGTGTCCGTGGGCTATAGCACATGCCCTTGAGGGTCAGATATGATTTATCTATATTTTTTATTATCTTCTCTCAGGCCATTTTTTAACCATCTAGGCCATTTTCTCGGGCTATAGTGCATGCTATTGAGAGATTATTGCAATATTCATGTCATAGCATCATCCTCTTTTTGATTTAATTTTGAGCCTGTGTAAGGTGTCCGTGGGCTATAGCACATGCCCTCGTGGGTCAGATATGATTTATGTGTTTTTTTGTTACTTTCATTCGAGCCAATTTTCACCCATCTAAACTATTTTCATGGGCTATAGCACATTCTATCGAGAGTCTATAGCAATATTCAAGTCCTAAACTCCTCTTCTTTCCGACGTAATTTTGAGCCTGTCTAAGGTCTCCGTGGGCTATAGCACATGCCCTCGTGGGTCAGATATGATTTATGTGTTTTTTTGTTACCTTCATTCGAGCCAATTTTCACCAATCTAAGCCATATTCATGGCCTATATCACATCCTATCGAGAGTCTATAGCAATATTCGTGTCCTAAACTCCTCCTCTTTCGGACGTAATTTTGAGCCTGTCTAAGGTCTCCGTGGGCTATAGCACATGCCCTCGAGGGTCAGATATCATTTATGTGTTTTTTTTTGTTATCTTCATTCAAGCCAGTTTACACCCAACTAAGCCATTTTCATGGGCTATAGCATATCCTATCGAGAGACTATTGCAATATTAATGTCCTAGACTCCTCCTCTTTTTGATTTAATTTTGAGCCTGTCTAAGGTGCCCGTGGGCTATAGCACATGCCCTTAAGGGTCATATATGATTTATCTGTATTTTTTTGTTATCTTCACTCGGGCCATTTTTTAACCATCTAGGCCATTTTCGTGGGCTATAGCACATCCTATCGAGAGATTATAGCAATATTCATGTCCTAGACTTCTTCTCTTTTCGATGTAATTTTGAGTCTGTCTAAGATATCCATGGGCTATAGCACATGCCCTTGAGGGTCAGATATGATTTATCTATATTTTTTTGTTATCTTGACTTGGGCCATTTTTTAACCACCTAGGCCATTTTCGTGGGCTATAGCGCATCCTATCGAGAGATTATAGCAATATTCATGTCATAGCCTCATCCTCTTTTTGATTTAATTTTGAGCCTATATAAGGTGTCCGTGGGCTATAGCACATGCCCTCGTGGGTCAGATATGATTTATGTGTTATTTTGTTACTTTCATTCGAGCCAATTTTCACCAATTTAAGCCATATTCATGGCCTATATCACATCCTATCGAGAGTCTATAGCAATATTCGTGTCCTAAACTCCTCCTCTTTCCGACGTAATTTTGAGCCTGTCTAAGGTCTCCGTGGGCTATAGCACATGCCCTCGAGGGTCAGATATCATTTATGTATTTTTTTTGTTATCTTCATTCAAGCCAGTTTACACCCAACTAAGCCATTTTCATGGGCTATAGCACATCCTACCAAGAGACTATTGCAATATTAATGTCCTAGACTCCTCCTCTTTTTGATTTAATTTTGAGCCTGTCTAAGGTGCCCGTGGGCTATAGCACATGCCCTTAAGGGTCATATATGATTTATCTATATTTTTTTGTTATCTTCACTCGGGCCATTTTTTAACCATCTAGGCTATTTTCGTGGGCTATAGCACATCCTATCGAGAGATTATAGCAATATTCATGTCCTAGACTTCTCCTCTTTTCGATGTAATTTTAAGTCTATATAAGGTGTCCGTGGGCTATAGCACATGCCCTTGAGGGTCAGATATGATTTATCTATATTTTTTATTATCTTCTCTCAGGCCATTTTTTAACCATCTAGGCCATTTTCTCGGGCTATAGTGCATGCTATTGAGAGATTATTGCAATATTCATGTCATAGCATCATCCTCTTTTTGATTTAATTTTGAGCCTGTGTAAGGT
This sequence comes from Eleusine coracana subsp. coracana, assembly GCA_032690845.1. NCBI lineage: Eukaryota > Viridiplantae > Streptophyta > Magnoliopsida > Poales > Poaceae > Eleusine > Eleusine coracana. The sequence goes on from MU847497.1 coordinate 41,940, forward strand.
GTCCGTGGGCTATAGCACATGCCCTCGTGGGTCAGATATGATTTATGTGTTTTTTTGTTACTTTCATTCGAGCCAATTTTCACCCATCTAAACTATTTTCATGGGCTATAGCACATTCTATCGAGTGTCTATAGCAATATTCAAGTCCTAAACTCCTCTTCTTTCCGACGTAATTTTGAGCCTGTCTAAGGTCTCCGTGGGCTTATAGCACATGCCCTCGTGGGTCAGATATGATTTATGTGTTTTTTTGTTACCTTCATTCGAGCCAATTTTCACCAATCTAAGCCATATTCATGGCCTATATCACATCCTATCGAGAGTCTATAGCAATATTCGTGTCCTAAACTCCTCCTCTTTCTGACGTAATTTTGAGCCTGTCTAAGGTCTCCGTGGGCTATAGCACATGCCCTCGAGGGTCAGATATCATTTATGTGTTTTTTTTGTTATCTTCATTCAAGCCAGTTTACACCCAACTAAGCCATTTTCATGGGCTATAGCACATCCTATCGAGAGACTATTGCAATATTAATGTCCTAGACTCCTCCTCTTTTTGATTTAATTTTGAGCCTGTCTAAGGTGCCCGTGGGCCATAGAACATGCCCTTAAGGGTCATATATGATTTATCTATATTTTTTTTGTTATCTTCACTCGGGCCATTTTTTAACCATCTAGGCTATTTTCGTGTGATGCACATCCTATCGAGAGATTATAGCAATATTCATGTCCTAGACTTCTTCTCTTTTCGATGTAATTTTAAGTCTATCTAAGGTATCCGTGGGCTATAGCACATGCCCTTGAGGGTCAGATATGATTTATCTATATTTTTCATTATCTTCTCTCGGGCCATTTTTTAACCATCTAGGCCATTTTCTCGGGCTATAGTGCATGCTATCGAGAGATTATAGCAATATTCATGTCATAGCCTCATCCTCTTTTTGATTTAATTTTGAGCCTATATAAGGTGTCCGTGGGCTATAGCACAAGCCCTTGTGGGTCAGATATGATTTATGTGTTTTTTTGTTACTTTCATTCGAGCCAATTTTCACCCTTCTAACCCTTTTTCATGGGTTGTAGCACATCCTATTGAGAATCTATAGCAATATTCATATCCTTCACTCCTCCTCTTTTCGATGTAATTTTGAATCTGTCTAAGGTGTCCGTGGGCCATAGCACATGCCCTTGAGGGTTAGATATGATTTATCTATTTTTGTTGTTATCTTCATTCAAGCCAGTTTCCACCCAACTAAGCCATTTTCATGGGCTATAGCACATCCTATCGAGAGACTATAGCAAAATTCATGTCCTAGACTCCTCCTCTTTTTGCTGTAATTTTGAGCCTGTCCTAGGTGTTCGTGGGCTATAGCACATGCCCTTGAGGGTCGGATATGATTTATCTATATATTTTTCGTTATCTTCATTCAAGCCAGTTTACACCCAACAAAGCCATTTTCATGGGCTATAGCATATCCTATCGAGAGACTATTGCAATATTAATGTCCTAGACTCCTCCTCTTTCTGATTTAATTTTGAGCCTGTCTAAGGTGCCCGTGGGCTATAGCACATGCCCTTAAGGGTCATATATGATTTATCTATATTTTTTTGTTATCTTCACTCGGGCCATTTTTTAACCATCTAGGCCATTTTCGTGGGCTATAGCACATCCTATCGAGAGATTATAGCAATATTCATGTCCTAGACTTCTTCTCTTTTCGATGTAATTTTGAGTCTGTCTAAGATATCCGTGGGCTATAGCACATGCCCTTGAGGGTCAGATATGATTTATCTATATTTTTTTGTTATCTTGACTTGGGCCATTTTTTAACCATCTAGGCCATTTTCGTTGGCTATAGCGCATCCTATCGAGAGATTATAGCAATATTCATGTCATAGCCTCGTCCTCTTTGTGATTTAATTTTGAGCCTGTATAAGGTGTCTGTGGGCTATAGCACATGCCCTCGTGGGTCAGATATGATTTATGTGTTATTTTGTTACTTTCATTCGAGCCAATTTTCAGCAATTTAAGCCATATTCATGGCCTATATCACATCCTATCGAGAGTCTATAGCAATATTCATGTCCTAAACTCCTCCTCTTTCCGACGTAATTTTGAGCCTGTCTAAGGTCTCCGTGGGCTATAGCACATGCACTCGAGGGTCAGATATCATTTATGTATTTTTTTGTTATCTTTATTCAAGCCAGTTTACACCCAACTAATCCATTTTCATGGGCTATAGCACATCCTATCGAGAGACTATTGCAATATTAATGTCCTAGACTCCTCCTCTTATTGATTTAATTTTGAGCCTGTCTAAGGTGCCCGTGGGCTATAGCACATGCCCTTAAGGGTCATATATGATTTATCTATATTTTTTTGTTATCTTCACTCGGGCCATTTTTTAACCATCTAGGCTATTTTCGTTGGCTATAGCACATCCTATCGAGAGATTATAGCAATATTCATGTCCTAGACTTCTCCTGTTTTCGATGTAATTTTAAGTCTATATAAGGTATCCGTGGGCTATAGCACATGCCCTTGAGGGTCAGATATGATTTATCTATATTTTTTATTATCTTCTCTCAGGCCATTTTTTAACCATCTAGTCCATTTTCTCGAGCTATAGTGCATGCTATTGAGAGATTATTGCAATATTCATGTCATAGCATCATCCTCTTTTTGATTTAATTTTGAGCCTGTGTAAGGTGTCCGTGGGCTATAGCACATGCCCTCGTGGGTCAGATATGATTTATGTGTTTTTTTGTTACTTTCATTCGAGCCAATTTTCACCCATCTAAACCATTTTCATGGGCTATAGCACATTCTATCGAGAGTCTATAGCAATATTCAAGTCCTAAACTCCTCCTCTTTTTGATGTAATTTTGAATCTGTCTAAGCTGTCCGTGGGCTATAGCACATGCCCTTGAGGGTTAGATATGATTTATCTATTTTTGTTGTTATCTTCATTCAAGCCAGTTTCCACCCAACTAAGCCATTTTCATGGGCTATAGCACATCCTATCGAGAGACTATAGCAAAATTCATGTCCTAGACTCCTCCTCTTTTTGCTGTAATTTTGAGCCTGCTTAGGTGTTCGTGGGCTATAGAACATGCCCTTGAGGGTCGGATATGATTTATCTATATATTTTTTGTTATCTTCATTCGAGACATGTTTTAACCATCTAGGTCATTTTCTTGTGCAATAGCACATCCTATCGAGAGACTACAACAATATTCATGTCCTAGACTCCTCCTCTTTTTGATTTAATTTTGAGCATGTCTAAGGTGTCTGTGGGCTATAGCACATGCCCTTGAGAATCATATATGATTTATCTATATATTTTTGTTATCATCACTCGGGCCATTTTTTAACCATCTAGGCTATTTTCGTGGGCTATAGCACATCCTATCGAGACATTATAGCAATATTCATGTCCTAGACTTCTTCTCTTTTCGATGTAATTTTGAGTCTGTCTAAGATACCCGTGGGCTATAGCACATGCCCTTGAGGGTCAGATATGATTTATCTATATTATTTTGTTATCTTGACTCGGGCCATTTTTTAACCACCTAGGCCATTTTCGTGGGCTATAGCACATCCTATCGAGAGATTATAGCAATATTCATGTCCTAGACTTCTTCTCTTTTCGATGTAATTTTGAGTCTGTCTAAGATATCCGTGGGCTATAGCACATGCCCTTGAGGGTCAGATATGATTTATCTATATTTTTTTGTTATCTTGACTTGGGCCATTTTTTAACCATCTAGGCCATTTTCGTTGGCTATAGCGCATCCTATCGAGAGATTATAGCAATATTCATGTCATAGCCTCGTCCTCTTTGTGATTTAATTTTGAGCCTGTATAAGGTGTCTGTGGGCTATAGCACATGCCCTCGTGGGTCAGATATGATTTATGTGTTATTTTGTTACTTTCATTCGAGCCAATTTTCACCAATTTAAGCCATATTCATGGCCTATATCACATCCTATCGAGAGTCTATAGCAATATTCATGTCCTAAACTCCTCCTCTTTCCGACGTAATTTTGAGCCTGTCTAAGGTCTCCGTGGGCTATAGCACATGCACTCGAGGGTCAGATATCATTTATGTATTTTTTTGTTATCTTTATTCAAGCCAGTTTACACCCAACTAATCCATTTTCATGGGCTATAGCACATCCTATCGAGAGACTATTGCAATATTAATGTCCTAGACTCCTCCTCTTATTGATTTAATTTTGAGCCTGTCTAAGGTGCCCGTGGGCTATAGCACATGCCCTTAAGGGTCATATATGATTTATCTATATTTTTTTGTTATCTTCACTCGGGCCATTTTTTAACCATCTAGGCTATTTTCGTTGGCTATAGCACATCCTATCGAGAGATTATAGCAATATTCATGTCCTAGACTTCTCCTGTTTTCGATGTAATTTTAAGTCTATATAAGGTATCCGTGGGCTATAGCACATGCCCTTGAGGGTCAGATATGATTTATCTATATTTTTTATTATCTTCTCTCAGGCCATTTTTTAACCATCTAGTCCATTTTCTCGAGCTATAGTGCATGCTATTGAGAGATTATTGCAATATTCATGTCATAGCATCATCCTCTTTTTGATTTAATTTTGAGCCTGTGTAAGGTGTCCGTGGGCTATAGCACATGCCCTCGTGGGTCAGATATGATTTATGTGTTTTTTTGTTACTTTCATTCGAGCCAATTTTCACCCATCTAAACCATTTTCATGGGCTATAGCACATTCTATCGAGAGTCTATAGCAATATTCAAGTCCTAAACTCCTCCTCTTTTCGATGTAATTTTGAATCTGTCTAAGCTGTCCGTGGGCTATAGCACATGCCCTTGAGGGTTAGATATGATTTATCTATTTTTGTTGTTATCTTCATTCAAGCCAGTTTCCACCCAACTAAGCCATTTTCATGGGCTATAGCACATCCTATCGAGAGACTATAGCAAAATTCATGTCCTAGACTCCTCCTCTTTTTGCTGTAATTTTGAGCCTGCTTAGGTGTTCGTGGGCTATAGAACATGCCCTTGAGGGTCGGATATGATTTATCTATATATTTTTTGTTATCTTCATTCGAGACATGTTTTAACCATCTAGGTCATTTTCTTGTGCAATAGCACATCCTATCGAGAGACTACAACAATATTCATGTCCTAGACTCCTCCTCTTTTTGATTTAATTTTGAGCATGTCTAAGGTGTCTGTGGGCTATAGCACATGCCCTTGAGAATCATATATGATTTATCTATATATTTTTGTTATCATCACTCGGGCCATTTTTTAACCATCTAGGCTATTTTCGTGGGCTATAGCACATCCTATCGAGACATTATAGCAATATTCATGTCCTAGACTTCTTCTCTTTTCGATGTAATTTTGAGTCTGTCTAAGATACCCGTGGGCTATAGCACATGCCCTTGAGGGTCAGATATGATTTATCTATATTATTTTGTTATCTTGACTTGGGCCATTTTTTAACCACCTAGGCCATTTTCGTGGGCTATAGCGCATCCTATCGAGAGATTATAGCAATATTTATGTCATAGCCTCATCCTCTTTTTGATTTAATTTTGAGCCTATATAAGGTGTCCGTGGGCTATAGCACATGCCCTCATGGGTCAGATAGGATTTATGTGTTTTTTTGTTACTTTCATTCGAGCCAATTTTCACCAATCTAAGCCAAATTTATGGCCTATATCACATCCTATCGAGAGTCTATAGCAATATTCGTGTCCTAAACTCCTCCTCTTTCCAACGTAATTTTGAGCCTATCTAAGGTCTCCGCGGGCTATAGCACATGCCCACGAGGGTCAGATATGATTTATGTATTTTTTTGTTATTTTCATTCAAGCCAATTTTCACCCTTCTAACCCATTTTCATGGGTTGTAGCACATCCTATTGAGAATCTGTAGCAATATTCATATCCTTGACTCCTCCTCTTTTCAATGTAATTTTGAATCTGTCTAAGGTGTCCGTGGGCTATAGCACATGCCCTCGAGGGTCAGATATCATTTATCTATTTTTGTTGTTATCTTCATTCAAGCCAGTTTCCACCCAACTAAGCCATTTTCAAGGGCTATAGCACATCCTATCGAGAGACTATTGCAATATTAATGTCCTAGACTCCTCCTCTTTTTGATTTAATTTTGAGCCTGTCTAAGGTGCCCGTGGGCTATAGCACATGCCCTTAAGGGTCATATATGATTTATCTATATTTTTTTGTTATCTTCACTCGGGCCATTTTTTAACCATCTAGGCTAATTTCTTTGGCTATAGCACATCCTATCGAGAGATTATAGCAATATTCATGTCCTAGACTTCTCTTTTTGATGTAATTTTAAGTCTATATAAGGTATCCGTGGGCTATAGCACATGCCCTTGAGGGTCAGATATGATTTATCTATATTTTTTATTATCTTCTCTCGGGCCATTTTTTAACCATCTAGGCCATTTTCTCGGGCTATAGTGCATGCTATCGAGAGATTATTGCAATATTCATGTCATAGCATCATCCTCTTTTTGATTTAATTTTGAGCCTATATAAGGTGTCCGTGGGCTATAGCACATGCCCTCATGGGTCAGATATGATTTATGTGTTTTTTTGTTACTTTCATTCGAGCCAATTTTCACCAATCTAAGCCAAATTTATGGCCTATATCACATCCTATCGAGAGTCTATAGCAATATTCGTGTCCTAAACTCCTCCTCTTTCCAACGTAATTTTGAGCCTATCTAAGGTCTCCGCGGGCTATAGCACATGCCCACGAGGGTCAGATATGATTTATGTATTTTTTTGTTATTTTCATTCAAGCCAATTTTCACCCTTCTAACCCATTTTCATGGGTTGTAGCACATCCTATTGAGAATCTGTAGCAATATTCATATCCTTGACTCCTCCTCTTTTCAATGTAATTTTGAATCTGTCTAAGGTGTCCGTGGGCTATAGCACATGCCCTCGAGGGTCAGATATCATTTATCTATTTTTGTTGTTATCTTCATTCAAGCCAGTTTCCACCCAACTAAGCCATTTTCATGGGCTATAGCACATCCTATCGAGAGACTATTGCAATATTAATGTCCTAGACTCCTCCTCTTTTTGATTTAATTTTGAGCCTGTCTAAGGTGCCCGTGGGCTATAGCACATGCCCTTAAGGGTCATATATGATTTATCTATATTTTTTTGTTATCTTCACTCGGGCCATTTTTTAACCATCTAGGCTAATTTCTTTGGCTATAGCACATCCTATCGAGAGATTATAGCAATATTCATGTCCTAGACTTCTCTTTTCGATGTAATTTTAAGTCTATATAAGGTATCCGTGGGCTATAGCACATGCCCTTGAGGGTCAGATATGATTTATCTATATTTTTTATTATCTTCTCTCGGGCCATTTTTTAACCATCTAGGCCATTTTCTCGGGCTATAGTGCATGCTATCGAGAGATTATTGCAATATTCATGTCATAGCATCATCCTCTTTTTGATTTAATTTTGAGTCTGTATAAGGTGTCCGTGGGCTAGAGCACATGCCCTCGTGGGTCAGATATGATTTATGTGTTGTTTGTTACTTTCATTCGAGCCAATTTTCACCCATCTAAGCCATTTTCATGGGCTATAGCACATTCTATCGAGAGTCTATAGCAATATTCAAGTCCTAAACTCCTCCTCTTTCCGACGTAATTTTGAGCCTGTCTAAGGTCTCCGTGGGCTATAGCACATGCCCTCGTGGGTCAGATATGATTTATGTGTTTTTTTGTTACCATCATTCGAGCCAATTTTCACCAATCTAAGCCATATTCATGGCCTATATCACGTCCTATCGAGAGTCTATAGCAATATTCGTGTCCTAAACTCCTCCTCTTTCCGACGTAATTTTGAGCCTGTCTAAGGTCTCCGTGGGCTATAGCACATGCCCTTGAGGGTTAGATATGATTTATCTATTTTTGTTGTTATCTTCATTCAAGCCAGTTTCCACCCAACTAAGCCATTTTCATGGGCTATAGCACATCCTATCGAGAGACTATAGCATAATTCATGTCCTAGACTCCTCCTCTTTTTGCTGTAATTTTGAGCCTGTCTTAGGTGTTCGTGGGCTAAGACTCCTCCTCTTTCCGATGTAATTTTGAGCCTTTCTAAGGTCTCCATGGGCTATAGCACAGGCCCTCGAGGGTTAGATATGATTTATGTGTTTTTTTTGTAACTTTCATTCGACCCAATTTTCACCAATCTAAGCCATATTCATGGGCTATATCACATCCTATCGAGAGTCTATAGCAATATTCGTGTCCTAAACTCCTCCTCTTTTCAATGTAATTTTGAGCCTTTGTAAGGTCTCCGTGGGCTATAGCACAGGCCCTAGAGGGTCAGATATGATTTATGTGTTTTTTTGTTACTTTCATTCGACCCAATTTTCACCAATCTAACCCATATTCATGGGCTATATCACATCCTATCGAGAGTCTATAGCAATATCCATGTCCTAAACTCCTCCTCTTTCCGATGTAATTTTGAGCCTGTCTAAGGTGTCCGTGGGCTATAGCACATGCCCTCGAGGGCCAGATACCATTTATCTATTTTTGTTGTTATCTTCATTCAAGCCAGTTTCCACCCAACGAAGCCATTTTCATGGGCTATAGCACATTATATCGAGAGACTATTGCAATATTCATGTCCTAGACTCCTCCTCTTTTTGATTTAATTTTGAGCCTGTCTAAGGTGCCCGTGGGCTATAGCACATGCCCTTAAGGGTCATATATGATTTATCTATATTTTTTTGTTATCTTCACTCGGGCCATTTTTTAACCATCTAGGCTATTTTCGTGGGATATAGCACATCCTATCGAGAGATTATAGCAATATTCATGTCCTAGACTTCTCCTCTTTTCGATGTAATTTTGAGTCTATCTAAGGTATCCGTGGGCTATAGCACATGCCCTTAAGGATCAGATATGATTTATCTATATTTTTTGTTATCTTCTCTCGGGCCATTTTTTAACCATCTAGGCCATTTTTGTGGGCTATAGCGCATCCTATCGAGAGATTATACCAATATTCATGTCCTAGACTTCTGCTCTTTTGGATGTAATTTTGAGTCTGTCTAAGGTATCTATGGGCTATAGTACATGCCCTTGAGGGTCTGATATGATTTATCTATATTGTTTGTTATCTTCTCTCGGGCCATTTTTTATGCATCTAGGCCATTTTCTCGGGCTATAGCGCATGCTATCGAGAGATTATAGCAATATTCATGTCATAGCTTCATCCTCTTTTTGATTTAATTTTGAGCCTGTATAAGGTGTCCGTGGGCTATAGCACATGCCCTCGTGGGTCAGATATGATTTATGTGTTTTTTTGTTACTTTCATTCGAGCCAATTTTCACCCATCCAAGCCATTTTCATGGGCTATAGCACATCCTATCGAGAGACTATTGCAATATTAATGTCCTAGACTCCTCCTCTTTTTGATTTAATTTTGAGCCTGTCTAAGGTGCCCGTGGGCTATAGCACATGCCCTTAAGGGTCATATATGATTTATCTATATTTTTTTGTTATCTTCACTCGGGCCATTTTTTAACCATCTAGGCTAATTTCTTTGGCTATAGCACATCCTATCGAGAGATTATAGCAATATTCATGTCCTAGACTTCTCTTTTCGATGTAATTTTAAGTCTATATAAGGTATCCGTGGGCTATAGCACATGCCCTTGAGGGTCAGATATGATTTATCTATATTTTTTATTATCTTCTCTCGGGCCATTTTTTAACCATCTAGGCCATTTTCTCGGGCTATAGTGCATGCTATCGAGAGATTATTGCAATATTCATGTCATAGCATCATCCTCTTTTTGATTTAATTTTGAGCCTATATAAGGTGTCCGTGGGCTATAGCACATGCCCTCATGGGTCAGATATGATTTATGTGTTTTTTTGTTACTTTCATTCGAACCAATTTTCACCAATCTAAGCCAAATTTATGGCCTATATCACATCCTATCGAGAGTCTATAGCAATATTCGTGTCCTAAACTCCTCCTCTTTCCAACGTAATTTTGAGCCTATCTAAGGTCTCCGCGGGCTATAGCACATGCCCACGAGGGTCAGATATGATTTATGTATTTTTTTGTTATTTTCATTCAAGCCAATTTTCACCCTTCTAACCCATTTTCATGGGTTGTAGCACATCCTATTGAGAATCTGTAGCAATATTCATATCCTTGACTCCTCCTCTTTTCAATGTAATTTTGAATCTGTCTAAGGTGTCCGTGGGCTATAGCACATGCCCTCGAGGGTCAGATATCATTTATCTATTTTTGTTGTTATCTTCATTCAAGCCAGTTTCCACCCAACTAAGCCATTTTCATGGGCTATAGCACATCCTATCGAGAGACTATTGCAATATTAATGTCCTAGACTCCTCCTCTTTTTGATTTAATTTTGAGCCTGTCTAAGGTGCCCGTGGGCTATAGCACATGCCCTTAAGGGTCATATATGATTTATCTATATTTTTTTGTTATCTTCACTCGGGCCATTTTTTAACCATCTAGGCTAATTTCTTTGGCTATAGCACATCCTATCGAGAGATTATAGCAATATTCATGTCCTAGACTTCTCTTTTCGATGTAATTTTAAGTCTATATAAGGTATCCGTGGGCTATAGCACATGCCCTTGAGGGTCAGATATGATTTATCTATATTTTTTATTATCTTCTCTCGGGCCATTTTTTAACCATCTAGGCCATTTTCTCGGGCTATAGTGCATGCTATCGAGAGATTATTGCAATATTCATGTCATAGCATCATCCTCTTTTTGATTTAATTTTGAGTCTGTATAAGGTGTCCGTGGGCTAGAGCACATGCCCTCGTGGGTCAGATATGATTTATGTGTTGTTTGTTACTTTCATTCGAGCCAATTTTCACCCATCTAAGCCATTTTCATGGGCTATAGCACATTCTATCGAGAGTCTATAGCAATATTCAAGTCCTAAACTCCTCCTCTTTCCGACGTAATTTTGAGCCTGTCTAAGGTCTCCGTGGGCTATAGCACATGCCCTCGTGGGTCAGATATGATTTATGTGTTTTTTTGTTACCATCATTCGAGCCAATTTTCACCAATCTAAGCCATATTCATGGCCTATATCACGTCCTATCGAGAGTCTATAGCAATATTCGTGTCCTAAACTCCTCCTCTTTCCGACGTAATTTTGAGCCTGTCTAAGGTCTCCGTGGGCTATAGCACATGCCCTTGAGGGTTAGATATGATTTATCTATTTTTGTTGTTATCTTCATTCAAGCCAGTTTCCACCCAACTAAGCCATTTTCATGGGCTATAGCACATCCTATCGAGAGACTATAGCATAATTCATGTCCTAGACTCCTCCTCTTTTTGCTGTAATTTTGAGCCTGTCTTAGGTGTTCGTGGGCTAAGACTCCTCCTCTTTCCGATGTAATTTTGAGCCTTTCTAAGGTCTCCATGGGCTATAGCACAGGCCCTCGAGGGTTAGATATGATTTATGTGTTTTTTTTGTAACTTTCATTCGACCCAATTTTCACCAATCTAAGCCATATTCATGGGCTATATCACATCCTATCGAGAGTCTATAGCAATATTCGTGTCCTAAACTCCTCCTCTTTTCAATGTAATTTTGAGCCTTTGTAAGGTCTCCGTGGGCTATAGCACAGGCCCTAGAGGGTCAGATATGATTTATGTGTTTTTTTGTTACTTTCATTCGACCCAATTTTCACCAATCTAACCCATATTCATGGGCTATATCACATCCTATCGAGAGTCTATAGCAATATCCATGTCCTAAACTCCTCCTCTTTCCGATGTAATTTTGAGCCTGTCTAAGGTGTCCGTGGGCTATAGCACATGCCCTCGAGGGCCAGATACCATTTATCTATTTTTGTTGTTATCTTCATTCAAGCCAGTTTCCACCCAACGAAGCCATTTTCATGGGCTATAGCACATTATATCGAGAGACTATTGCAATATTCATGTCCTAGACTCCTCCTCTTTTTGATTTAATTTTGAGCCTGTCTAAGGTGCCCGTGGGCTATAGCACATGCCCTTAAGGGTCATATATGATTTATCTATATTTTTTTGTTATCTTCACTCGGGCCATTTTTTAACCATCTAGGCTATTTTCGTGGGATATAGCACATCCTATCGAGAGATTATAGCAATATTCATGTCCTAGACTTCTCCTCTTTTCGATGTAATTTTGAGTCTATCTAAGGTATCCGTGGGCTATAGCACATGCCCTTAAGGATCAGATATGATTTATCTATATTTTTTGTTATCTTCTCTCGGGCCATTTTTTAACCATCTAGGCCATTTTTGTGGGCTATAGCGCATCCTATCGAGAGATTATACCAATATTCATGTCCTAGACTTCTGCTCTTTTGGATGTAATTTTGAGTCTGTCTAAGGTATCTATGGGCTATAGTACATGCCCTTGAGGGTCTGATATGATTTATCTATATTGTTTGTTATCTTCTCTCGGGCCATTTTTTATGCATCTAGGCCATTTTCTCGGGCTATAGCGCATGCTATCGAGAGATTATAGCAATATTCATGTCATAGCTTCATCCTCTTTTTGATTTAATTTTGAGCCTGTATAAGGTGTCCGTGGGCTATAGCACATGCCCTCGTGGGTCAGATATGATTTATGTGTTTTTTTGTTACTTTCATTCGAGCCAATTTTCACCCATCCAAGCCATTTTCATGGGCTATAGCACATCCTATCGAGAGACTATTGCAATATTAATGTCCTAGACTCCTCCTCTTTTTGATTTAATTTTGAGCCTGTCTAAGGTGCCCGTGGGCTATAGCACATGCCCACGAGGGTCAGATATGATTTATGTATTTTTTTGTTATTTTCATTCAAGCCAATTTTCACCCTTCTAACCCATTTTCATGGGTTGTAGCACATCCTATTGAGAATCTGTAGCAATATTCATATCCTTGACTCCTCCTCTTTTCAATGTAATTTTGAATCTGTCTAAGGTGTCCGTGGGCTATAGCACATGCCCTCGAGGGTCAGATATCATTTATCTATTTTTGTTGTTATCTTCATTCAAGCCAGTTTCCACCCAACTAAGCCATTTTCATGGGCTATAGCACATCCTATCGAGAGACTATTGCAATATTAATGTCCTAGACTCCTCCTCTTTTTGATTTAATTTTGAGCCTGTCTAAGGTGCCCGTGGGCTATAGCACATGCCCTTAAGGGTCATATATGATTTATCTATATTTTTTTGTTATCTTCACTCGGGCCATTTTTTAACCATCTAGGCTAATTTCTTTGGCTATAGCACATCCTATCGAGAGATTATAGCAATATTCATGTCCTAGACTTCTCTTTTCGATGTAATTTTAAGTCTATATAAGGTATCCGTGGGCTATAGCACATGCCCTTGAGGGTCAGATATGATTTATCTATATTTTTTATTATCTTCTCTCGGGCCATTTTTTAACCATCTAGGCCATTTTCTCGGGCTATAGTGCATGCTATCGAGAGATTATTGCAATATTCATGTCATAGCATCATCCTCTTTTTTATTTAATTTTGAGTCTGTATAAGGTGTCCGTGGGCTAGAGCACATGCCCTCGTGGGTCAGATATGATTTATGTGTTGTTTGTTACTTTCATTCGAGCCAATTTTCACCCATCTAAGCCATTTTCATGGGCTATAGCACATTCTATCGAGAGTCTATAGCAATATTCAAGTCCTAAACTCCTCCTCTTTCCGACGTAATTTTGAGCCTGTCTAAGGTCTCCGTGGGCTATAGCACATGCCCTCGTGGGTCAGATATGATTTATGTGTTTTTTTGTTACCATCATTCGAGCCAATTTTCACCAATCTAAGCCATATTCATGGCCTATATCACGTCCTATCGAGAGTCTATAGCAATATTCGTGTCCTAAACTCCTCCTCTTTCCGACGTAATTTTGAGCCTGTCTAAGGTCTCCGTGGGCTATAGCACATGCCCTTGAGGGTTAGATATGATTTATCTATTTTTGTTGTTATCTTCATTCAAGCCAGTTTCCACCCAACTAAGCCATTTTCATGGGCTATAGCACATCCTATCGAGAGACTATAGCATAATTCATGTCCTAGACTCCTCCTCTTTTTGCTGTAATTTTGAGCCTGTCTTAGGTGTTCGTGGGCTAAGACTCCTCCTCTTTCCGATGTAATTTTGAGCCTTTCTAAGGTCTCCATGGGCTATAGCACAGGCCCTCGAGGGTTAGATATGATTTATGTGTTTTTTTTGTAACTTTCATTCGACCCAATTTTCACCAATCTAAGCCATATTCATGGGCTATATCACATCCTATCGAGAGTCTATAGCAATATTCGTGTCCTAAACTCCTCCTCTTTTCAATGTAATTTTGAGCCTTTGTAAGGTCTCCGTGGGCTATAGCACAGGCCCTAGAGGGTCAGATATGATTTATGTGTTTTTTTGTTACTTTCATTCGACCCAATTTTCACCAATCTAACCCATATTCATGGGCTATATCACATCCTATCGAGAGTCTATAGCAATATCCATGTCCTAAACTCCTCCTCTTTCCGATGTAATTTTGAGCCTGTCTAAGGTGTCCGTGGGCTATAGCACATGCCCTCGAGGGCCAGATACCATTTATCTATTTTTGTTGTTATCTTCATTCAAGCCAGTTTCCACCCAACGAAGCCATTTTCATGGGCTATAGCACATTATATCGAGAGACTATTGCAATATTCATGTCCTAGACTCCTCCTCTTTTTGATTTAATTTTGAGCCTGTCTAAGGTGCCCGTGGGCTATAGCACATGCCCTTAAGGGTCATATATGATTTATCTATATTTTTTTGTTATCTTCACTCGGGCCATTTTTTAACCATCTAGGCTATTTTCGTGGGATATAGCACATCCTATCGAGAGATTATAGCAATATTCATGTCCTAGACTTCTCCTCTTTTCGATGTAATTTTGAGTCTATCTAAGGTATCCGTGGGCTATAGCACATGCCCTTGAGGATCAGATATGATTTATCTATATTTTTTGTTATCTTCTCTCGGGCCATTTTTTAACCATCTAGGCCATTTTTGTGGGCTATAGCGCATCCTATCGAGAGATTATACCAATATTCATGTCCTAGACTTCTGCTCTTTTGGATGTAATTTTGAGTCTGTCTAAGGTATCTATGGGCTATAGTACATGCCCTTGAGGGTCTGATATGATTTATCTATATTGTTTGTTATCTTCTCTCGGGCCATTTTTTATGCATCTAGGCCATTTTCTCGGGCTATAGCGCATGCTATCGAGAGATTATAGCAATATTCATGTCATAGCTTCATCCTCTTTTTGATTTAATTTTGAGCCTGTATAAGGTGTCCGTGGGCTATAGCACATGCCCTCGTGGGTCAGATATGATTTATGTGTATTTTTGTTACTTTCATTCGAGCCAATTTTCACCCATCCAAGCCATTTTCATGGGCTATAGCACATCCTATCGAGAGTCTATAGCAATATTAATTTCCTAGACTCCTCCTCTTTCCGATGTAATTTTGAGCTTCTAAGGTCTCCATGGGCTATAGCAAAGGCCCTCGAGGGTTAGATATGATTTATGTGTTTTTTTTGTAACTTTCATTCGACCCAATTTTCACCAATCTAAGCCATATTCATGGGCTATATCACATCCTATCGAGAGTCTATAGCAATATTCATGTCCTAAACTCCTCCTCTTTCCGATGTAATTTTGAGCCTGTCTAAGGTGTCCGTGGGCTATAGCACATGCCCTCGAGGGCCAGATACCATTTATCTGTTTTTGTTGTTATCTTCATTCAAGCCAGTTTCCACCCAACGAAGCCATTTTCATGGGCTATATCACATTATATCGAGAGACTATTGCAATATTCATGTCCTAGACTCCTCCTCTTTTTGATTTAATTTTGAGCCTGTCTAAGGTGCCCGTGGGCTATAGCACATGCCCTTAAGGGTCATATATGATTTATCTATATTTTTTTGTTATCTTCACTCGGGCCATTTTTTAACCATCTAGGCTATTTTCGTGGGATATAGCACATCCTATCGAGAGATTATAGCAATATTCGTGTCCTAGACTTCTCCTCTTTTCGATGTAATTTTGAGTCTATCTAAGGTATCCGTGGGCTATAGCACATGCCCTTGAGGATCAGATATCATTTATCTATATTTTTTGTTATCTTCTCTCGGGCGATTTTTTAACCATCTAGGCCATTTTTGTGGGCTATAGCGCATCCTATCGAGAGATTATACCAATATTCATGTCCTAGACTTCTGCTCTTTTGGATGTAATTTTGAGTCTGTCTAAGGTATCTATGGGCTATAGTACATGCCCTTGAGGGTCTGATATGATTTATCTATATTTTTTGTTATCTTCTCTCGGGCCATTTTTTATGCATCTAGGCCATTTTCTCGGGCTATAGCGCATGCTATCGAGAGATTATAGCAATATTCATGTCATAGCTTCATCCTCTTTTTGATTTAATTTTGAGCCTGTATAAGGTGTCCGTGGGCTATAGCACATGCCCTCGTGGGTCAGATATGATTTATGTGTTTTTTTGTTACTTTCATTCGAGCCAATTTTCACCCATCCGAGCCATTTTCATGGGCTATAGCACATCCTATCGAGAGTCTATAGCAATATTAATTTCCTAGACTCCTCCTCTTTCCGATGTAATTTTGAGCTTCTAAGGTCTCCATGGGCTATAGCACAGGCCCTCGAGGGTTAGATATGATTTATGTGTTTTTTTTTGTAACTTTCATTCGACCCAATTTTCACCAATCTAAGCCATATTCATGGGCTATATCACATCCTATCGAGAGTCTATAGCAATATTCATGTCCTAAACTCCTCCTCTTTCCGATGTAATTTTGAGCCTGTCTAAGGTGTCCGTGGGCTATAGCACATGCCCTCGAGGGCCAGATACCATTTATCTGTTTTTGTTGTTATCTTCATTCAAGCCAGTTTCCACCCAACGAAGCCATTTTCATGGGCTATATCACATTATATCGAGAGACTATTGCAATATTCATGTCCTAGACTCCTCCTCTTTTTGATTTAATTTTGAGCCTGTCTAAGGTGCCCGTGGGCTATAGCACATGCCCTTAAGGGTCATATATGATTTATCTATATTTTTTTGTTATCTTCACTCGGGCCATTTTTTAACCATCTAGGCTATTTTCGTGGGATATAGCACATCCTATCGGGAGATTATAGCAATATTCATGTCCTAGACTTCTCCTCTTTTCGATGTAATTTTGAGTCTATCTAAGGTATCCGTGGGCTATAGCACATGCCCTTGAGGATGAAATATGATTTATCTATATTTTTTGTTATCTTCTCTCGGGCCATTTTTTAACCATCTAGGCCATTTTCTCGGGCTATAGTGCATGCTATCGAGAGATTATAGCAATATTCATGTCATAGCATCATCCTCTTGTTGATTTAATTTTGAGCCTGTATAAGGTGTTCGTGGGCTACAGCACATGCCCTCGTGTGTCAGATATGATTTATGTGTTTTTTTGTTACTTTCATTCGAGCCAATTTTCACCCATCTAAGCCATTTTCATGGGCTATAGCACATTCTATCGAGAGTCTATAGCAATATTCATGTCCTAAACTCCTCCTCTTTGCGACGTAATTTTCAGCTTGTCTAAGGTGTCCGTGGGCTATAGCACATGCCCACGAGGGTCAGATATGATTTATGTGTCTTTTTGTTATTTTTATTCAAGCCAATTTTCACCCTTCTAACCCATTTTCATGGGTTATAGCACATCCTATTGAGAATCTATAGCAATATTCATATCGTTGACTCCTCCTCTTTTTGATGTAATTTTGAATCTATCTAAGGCGTCCGTGGGCTATAGCACATGCCCTTGAGGGTTAGATATGATTTATCTATTTTTGTTGTTATCTTCATTCAAGCCAATTTCCACCCAACTAAGCCATTTTCATGGGCTATAGCACATCCTATCGAGAGACTATAGCAAAATTCATGTCCTAGACTCCTCCTCTTTTTGCTGTAATTTTGAGCCTGTCTTAGGTGTTCGTGGGCTATAGCACATGCCCTTGAGGGTCGGATATGATTTATCTATATATTTTTTTTATCTTCATTCGAGACATGTTTTAACCATCTAGGTCATTTTCTTGGGCTATAGCACATCCTATCGAGAGACTATAGCAATATTCATGTCCTAGACTCCTCCTCTTTTTGATTTAATTTTGAGCCTGTCTAAGGTGACCGTGGGCTATAGCACATGCCCTTGAGAATCATATATGATTTATCTATATTTTTTTGCTATCATCACTCAGGCCATTTTCGTGGGCTATAGCACATCCTATCGAGAGATTATAGCAATATTCATGTCCTAGACTTCTTCTCTTTTCGATGTAATTTTGAGCCAGTCTAAGGTCTCCGTGGGCTATACACATGCCCTTGAGGGTCAGATATCATTTATGTGTTTTTTTTTGTTATCTTCATTCAAGCCAGTTTACACCCAACTAAGCCATTTTCATGGGCTATAGCACATCCTATCGAGAGACTATTGCAATATTCATATCCTAGACTCCTCCTCTTTTCGATGTAATTTTGAATCTGTCTAAGGTGTCCGTGGGCTATAACACATGCGCTCGAGGGTTAGATATGATTTATCTATTTTTTTTGTTATCTTCATTCAAGCTAGTTTCCACCCAACTAAGCCATGTTCATGGGCAATATCACATCCTATCGAGATTCTATACTAATATTCATGTCCTAGACTCCTCTTCTTTCCGATGTAATTTTAAGCCTGTCTAAGGTGTTCGTGGGCTACAGCACATGCCCTCGAGGGTCAGATATGATTTATGTGTTTTTTGTTATTTTCATTCGAGCCAATTTTCACCCATCTAAGCCATTTTCATGGGCTATAGCACATCCTTTCGAGAGTCTATAGCAATATTCATGTTTTAGACTCCTCCTCTTTTTGATGTAATTTTGAGCCTGTCTAAGGTGTTCTGGGCTATAGCACATGCCCTTGAGGGTCGGATATGATTTATCTATATTTTTTTGTTATCTTCATTTGAGACATTTTTTAACCATCTAGGTCATTTTCTTGGGCTATAGCGCATCCTATCGAGAGATTATAGCAATATTCATGTCCTAGACTTCTCCTCTTTTGGATGTAATTTTGAGTCTGTCTAAGGTGTCCGTGGGCTATAGCACATGCCCTTGAGGGTCAGATATGATTTATCTATATTTTTTGTTATCTTCTCTTGGGCCATTTTTAAGCATCTAGGCCGTTTTCTCGGGCTATAGCGCATGCTATCAAGAGATTATAGCAATATTCATGTCATAGCCTCATCCTCTTTTTGATTTAAATTTGAGCCTGTATAAGGTGTCCGTGGGCTATAGCACATGCCCTCGTGGGTCAGATATGATTTATGTGTTTTTTTGTTACTTTCATTCGAGCCAATTTTCACCCATCTAAGCCATTTACATGGGCTATAGCACATCCTATCGAGAGTCTATAGCAATATTCATTTCCTAGACTCCTCCTCTTTCCGATGTAATTTTGAGCCTTTCTAAGGTCTCCGTGGGCTATAGCACAGGCCCTCGAGGGTTAGATATGATTTATGTGTTTTTTTTGTTACTTTCCTTCGACCCATTTTTCACCAATCTAAGCCATATTCATGGGCTATATCACATCCTATCGAGAGTCTATAGCAATATTCATGTCCTAAACTCCTCGTCTTTCCGATGTAATTTTGAGCCTGTCTAAGGTGTCCCTGGGCTATAACACATGCCCTCAAGGGCTAGATATCATTTATCTATTTTTGTTGTTATCTTCATTCAGGCCAATTTCCGGCCAACTAAGCCATTTTCATGGGCTATAGCACATGGGAGAGACTATTGCAATATTCATGTCCTAGACTCCTCCTCTTTTTGATTTAATTTTGAGCCTGTCTAGTTCTAAGGTTCCTGTGGGCTAGAGCACATGCCCTTAAGGGTCATATATGATTTATCTATATTTTTTTGTTATCTTCACTCGGGCCATTTTTTAACCATCTAGGCTATTTTCGTGGGCTATAGCACATCCTATCGAGAGATTATAGCAATATTCATGTCCTAGACTTCTCCTCTTTTGGATGTAATTTTGAGTCTGTCTAAGGTGTCCGTGGGCTATAGCACATGCCCTTGAGGGTCAGATATGATTTATCTATATTTTTTGTTATCTTCTCTTGGGCCATTTTTAAGCATCTAGGCCGTTTTCTCGGGCTATAGCGCATGCTATCAAGAGATTATAGCAATATTCATGTCATAGCCTCATCCTCTTTTTGATTTAAATTTGAGCCTGTATAAGGTGTCCGTGGGCTATAGCACATGCCCTCGTGGGTCAGATATGATTTATGTGTTTTTTTGTTACTTTCATTCGAGCCAATTTTCACCCATCTAAGCCATTTACATGGGCTATAGCACATCCTATCGAGAGTCTATAGCAATATTCATTTCCTAGACTCCTCCTCTTTCCGATGTAATTTTGAGCCTTTCTAAGGTCTCCGTGGGCTATAGCACAGGCCCTCGAGGGTTAGATATGATTTATGTGTTTTTTTGTTACTTTCCTTCGACCCATTTTTCACCAATCTAAGCCATATTCATGGGCTATATCACATCCTATCGAGAGTCTATAGCAATATTCATGTCCTAAACTCCTCGTCTTTCCGATGTAATTTTGAGCCTGTCTAAGGTGTCCCTGGGCTATAACACATGCCCTCAAGGGCTAGATATCATTTATCTATTTTTGTTGTTATCTTCATTCAGGCCAATTTCCGGCCAACTAAGCCATTTTCATGGGCTATAGCACATGGGAGAGACTATTGCAATATTCATGTCCTAGACTCCTCCTCTTTTTGATTTAATTTTGAGCCTGTCTAAGGTGCCTGTGGGCTAGAGCACATGCCCTTAAGGGTCATATATGATTTATCTATATTTTTTTGTTATCTTCACTCGGGCCATTTTTTAACCATCTAGGCTATTTTCGTGGGCTATAGCACATCCTATCGAGAGATTATAGCAATATTCATGTCCTAGACTTCTCCTCTTTTCGATGTAATTTTGAGTCTATCTAAGGTATCCGTGGGCTATGGCACATGCCCTTGGGGGTCAGATATGATTTATCTATATTTTTTATTATCTTCTCTCGGGCCATTTTTTAACCATCTAGGCCATTTTCTCGGGCTATAACACATAATTTTGAGCCAATCTAAGGTCTCCGTGGGCTATAGCACATGCCCTCGAGGGTTAGATATCATTTATCTATTTTTGTTATTATCTTCATTCAAGCCAGTTTTCACCCAACTAAGCCATTTTCATGGGATATAGCATATCCTATCAAGAGACTATTGCAATATTCATGTTCTAGTCTCCTCCTCTTTTTGATTTAATTTTGAGCCTGTCTAAGGTGTCCGTGGGCTATAGCACATGCCCTTAAGGGTCATATATGATTTATCTATATTTTTTTGTTATCTTCACTCGGGCCATTTATTAACCATCTAGGCTATTTTCGTGGGCTATAGCACATCCTATCGAGAGATTATAGCAATATTCTTGTCATTGCCTCATCCTCTTTTTGATGTAATTTTGAATCTGGCTAAGGTGTCCGTGGGCTAGAGCACATGCCCTCGAGGGTTAGATATGATTTATCTATTTTTGTTATTATCTTCATTCAAGCCAGTTTCCACCCAACTAAGCCATTTTCATGGGCTATAGCACATCCTATCGAGAGACTATTGCAATATTCATGTCCTAGACTCCTCCTCTTTTTGATTTAATTTTGAGCCTGTCTAAGGTGTCCGTGGGCTATAGCACATGCCCTTAAGGGTCATATATGATTTATCTATATTTTTTTGTTATCTTCACTCGGGCCATTTTTTAACCATTTATGCTATTTTCGTGGGCTATAGCACATCCTATCGAGAGATTATAGCAATATTCTTGTCATAGCCTCATCCTCTTTTTGATTTAATTTTGAGCCTCTCTAAGGTGTCCGTGGGCTATAGCACATGCCCTTAAGGGTCATATATGATTTATCTATATTTTTTTGTTGTCTTCACTCGGGCTATTTTTTAACCATATACGTCATTTTCGTGGGCTATAACACATCCTATCGAGAGATTATAGCAATATTCATGTCCAAGACTTCTCCTCTTTTCGTTGTAATTTTGAGTTTGTCTAAGGTATCCGTGGGCTATAGCACATGCCCTTGAGGGTTAGATATGATTAATCTATATTTTTTTGTTATCTTCACTCGGGCCATTTTGTAACCATCTGGGCCATTTTCCTGGGATATAGCGCATCCTATCGAGAGATTATAGCAATATTCATGTCCTAGACTTCTCCTCTTTTGGATGTAATTTTGAGTCTGTCTAAGGTATCCGTGGGCTATAGCACATGCCCTTGAGGGTCAGATATGATTTATCTATATTTTTTGTTATCTTCACTCGGGCCATTTTTTAACCATCTAGGTCATTTTTGTGGGCTATAGCGCATGCTATGGAGAGTCTATAGCAATATTCATGTCATAGCCTCATCCTCTTTTTGATTTAATTTTGAGCCTGTATAAGGTGTCCGTGGGCTATAGCACAACCCCTCGTGGGTCAGATGTCATTTATGTGTTTTTTGTTACTTTCATTCGAGCCAATTTTCACCCATCTAAGCCATTTTCATGGGCTATAGCACATCCTATCGAGAGTCTATAGCAATATACAAGTCCCAAACTCCTCCTCTTTCCAACGTCATTTTGAGCCTGTCCAAGGTCTCCGTGGGCTATAGCACATGCCCACGAGGGACAAAATAGATTTATCTATATTTTTTTGTTATCTTCATTTGAGACATTTTTAACCATCTGGGTCATTTTCTTGGGCTGTCTCACATCCTATCGAGAGACTATAGCAATATTCATGTCCTAGACTCCTCCTCTTTTTGATTCAATTTTGAGCCTGTCTAAGGTGTCCGTGGGCTATAGCACATGGCCTTAAGGGTCATATATGATTTATCTATATTTTTTTGTTGTCTTCACTCGGGCCATTTTTTATCCATATAGGTCATTTTCGTGGGCTATAGCACATCCTATCGAGAGATTATATCAATATTCATGTCCTAGACTTCTCCTCTTTTCGATAAAATTTTGAGTCTCTCTAAGGTATCCGTGGGCTATGGCACATGCCCTTGAGGGTCAGATATCATTTATCTATATTTTTTGTTATCTTCACTAGGGCCATTTTTTAACCATCTAGGGCATTTTCATGGGCTATAGCGCATGCTATCGAGAGATTATAGCAATATTCATGTCATAGCCTCATCCTCTTTTTGATTTAATTTTGAGCCTGTATAAGGTGTCCGTGGGCTATAGCACATGCTCTCGTGGGTCAGATATGATTTATTTGTTTTTTTGTTACTTTCATTCGAGCCAATTTTCACCCATCTAAGCCATTTTCATGGTCTATAGCACATCGTATGGAGAGTCTATAGCAATATTCAAGTCCTAAACTTCTCCTCTTTCCAACATCATTTTGAGCCAATCTAAGGTCTCCGTGGCCTATAGCACATGCCCACGAGGGTCAGATATGATTTATGTGTTTTTTTGTTATATTCATTCAAGCCAATTTTCATCAATCTAAGCCACATTCATAGACTATATCTCATCCTATCGAGAGTCTATAGCAATATTCATGCCCTAAACTCCTCCTCTTTTCGATGTAATTTTGAGCCTGTCTAAGGTGTCCGTGGGCTATAGCACATACCCTCGAGGGTCAGATATCATTTATCTATTTTTGTTGTTATCTTCATTCAAGCCAGTTTTCACCCAACTAAGCCAGTTTCATGGGATATAGCACATCCTATCGAGAGACTATTGCAATATTCATGTCCTTGACTCCTCCTCTTTTTGATTTAATTTTGAGCCTGTCTAAGGTGTCCGTGGGCTATAGCACATGCCCTTATGGGTCATATATGATTTGTCTATATTTTTTTGTTATCTTCACTCGGGCCATTTTTTAACCATTTATGCTATTTTCATCGGCTATAGCACATCCTATCGAGAGATTATAGCAATATTCTTGTCATAGCCTCATCCTCTTTTTGATTTAATTTTGAGCCTCTCTAAGGTGTCCGTGGGCTATAGCACATGCCCTTAAGGGTCATATATGATTTATCTATATTTTTTTGTTGTCTTCACTCGGGCCATTTTTTAACCATATAGGTCATTTTCGTGGGTTATAACACATCCTATCGAGAGATTATAGCAATATTCATGTCCTAGACTTCTCCTCTTTTTGATGTAATTTTGTGTCTGTCTATGGTATCCGTGGGCTATAGCACATGCCCTTGAGGGTCAGATATCATTTATCTATATTTTGTATTATCTTCACTCGGGCTATTTTTTAACCATCTAGGGCATTTTTGTGGGCTATAACGCATGCTATCGAGAGATTATAGCAATATTCATGTCATAGCCTCATCCTCTTTTTGATTTAATTTTGAGTCTATATATGGTGTCCGTGGGCTATAGCACATGCCCTCGTCGGTCAGATATGATTTATGTGTTTTTTTGTTACTTTCATTCGAGCCAATTTTCAACCATCTAAGCCATTTTCATGGGCTATGGCACATCCTATGGAGAGTCTATAGCAATATTCATGTCCTAGACTCCTCCTCTTTCCGATGTAATTTTGACCCTGTCTAAGGTCTCCGTGGGCTATCGCACATGCCCACGAGGGTCAGATATGATTTATGTGTTTTTTTGTTATTTTCATTCAAGCCAATTTTCACCAATCTAAGCCATATTCATAGGCTATATCACATCCTATCGAGAGTCTATAGCAATATTCATGTCCTAAACTCTTCCTCTTTCCGATGTAATTTAGAGCCCATCTAAGGTGTCCGTGGGCTATAGCACATGCCCTCGAGGGTCAGATATCATTTATCTATTTTTGTTGTTATCTTCATTCAAGCCAGTTTCCACCCAAGTAAGCCAATTTCATGGGCTATAGCACATCCTATCGAGAGACTATTGCAATATTCATGTCCTAGACTCCTCCTCTTTTTGATTTAATTTTGAGCCTATCTAAGGTGTCCGTGGGCTATAGCACATGCCGTTGAGGGTCATATATGATTTATCTATATTTTTTTTGTTATCTTCACTCGAGCCATTTTTTAACCATCTAGGCCATTTTCAAGGGCTATAGCACATCCTATGGAGAGATTATAGCAATATTCATGTTCTAGACTTCTCCTCTTTTTGATATAGTTTTGCATATGTCTAAGATATCCGTGGGCTATAGCACATGCCCTTGAGGGTCAGATATGATTTATCTATATTTTTTTGTTATCTTGACACGGGCCATTTTTTAACCATCTTTGCCATTTTCGTGGGCTATAGCACATCCTATCGAGAGATTATAGCAATATTCATGTCCTAGACTTCTCCTCTTTTGGATGTAATTTTGAGTCTGTCTAAGGTGTCCGTGGGCTATAGCACATGCCCTTGAGGGTCAGATATGATTTATCTATATTTTTTGTTATCTTCTCTTGGGCCATTTTTAAGCATCTAGGCCGTTTTCTCGGGCTATAGCGCATGCTATCAAGAGATTATAGCAATATTCATGTCATAGCCTCATCCTCTTTTTGATTTAAATTTGAGCCTGTATAAGGTGTCCGTGGGCTATAGCATATGCCCTCGTGGGTCAGATATGATTTATGTGTTTTTTTGTTACTTTCATTCGAGCCAATTTTCACCCATCTAAGCCATTTACATGGGCTATAGCACATCCTATCGAGAGTCTATAGCAATATTCATTTCCTAGACTCCTCCTCTTTCCGATGTAATTTTGAGCCTTTCTAAGGTCTCCGTGGGCTATAGCACAGGCCCTCGAGGGTTAGATATGATTTATGTGTTTTTTTTGTTACTTTCCTTCGACCCATTTTTCACCAATCTAAGCCATATTCATGGGCTATATCACATCCTATCGAGAGTCTATAGCAATATTCATGTCCTAAACTCCTCGTCTTTCCGATGTAATTTTGAGCCTGTCTAAGGTGTCCCTGGGCTATAACACATGCCCTCAAGGGCTAGATATCATTTATCTATTTTTGTTGTTATCTTCATTCAGGCCAATTTCCGGCCAACTAAGCCATTTTCATGGGCTATAGCACATGGGAGAGACTATTGCAATATTCATGTCCTAGACTCCTCCTCTTTTTGATTTAATTTTGAGCCTGTCTAAGGTGCCTGTGGGCTAGAGCACATGCCCTTAAGGGTCATATATGATTTATCTATATTTTTTTGTTATCTTCACTCGGGCCATTTTTTAACCATCTAGGCTATTTTCGTGGGCTATAGCACATCCTATCGAGAGATTATAGCAATATTCATGTCCTAGACTTCTCCTCTTTTCGATGTAATTTTGAGTCTATCTAAGGTATCCGTGGGCTATGGCACATGCCCTTGAGGGTCAGATATGATTTATCTATATTTTTTATTATCTTCTCTCGGGCCATTTTTTAACCATCTAGGCCATTTTCTCGGGCTATAACACATAATTTTGAGCCAATCTAAGGTCTCCGTGGGCTATAGCACATGCCCTCGAGGGTTAGATATCATTTATCTATTTTTGTTATTATCTTCATTCAAGCCAGTTTTCACCCAACTAAGCCATTTTCATGGGATATAGCACATCCTATCAAGAGACTATTGCAATATTCATGTTCTAGTCTCCTCCTCTTTTTGATTTAATTTTGAGCCTGTCTAAGGTGTCCGTGGGCTATAGCACATGCCCTTAAGGGTCATATATGATTTATCTATATTTTTTTGTTATCTTCACTCGGGCCATTTATTAACCATCTAGGCTATTTTCGTGGGCTATAGCACATCCTATCGAGAGATTATAGCAATATTCTTGTCATTGCCTCATCCTCTTTTTGATGTAATTTTGAATCTGGCTAAGGTGTCCGTGGGCTATAGCACATGCCCTCGAGGGTTAGATATGATTTATCTATTTTTGTTATTATCTTCATTCAAGCCAGTTTCCACCCAACTAAGCCATTTTCATGGGCTATAGCACATCCTATCGAGAGACTATTGCAATTTTCATGTCCTAGACTCCTCCTCTTTTTGATTTAATTTTGAGCCTGTCTAAGGTGTCCGTGGGCTATAGCACATGCCCTTAAGGGTCATATATGATTTATCTATATTTTTTTGTTATCTTCACTCGGGCCATTTTTTAACCATTTATGCTATTTTCGTGGGCTATAGCACATCCTATCGAGAGATTATAGCAATATTCTTGTCATAGCCTCATCCTCTTTTGATTTAATTTTGAGCCTCTCTAAGGTGTCCGTGGGCTATAGCACATGCCCTTAAGGGTCATATATGATTTATCTATATTTTTTTGTTGTCTTCACTCGGGCTATTTTTTAACCATATACGTCATTTTCGTGGGCTATAACACATCCTATCGAGAGATTATAGCAATATTCATGTCCAAGACTTCTCCTCTTTTCGTTGTAATTTTGAGTTTGTCTAAGGTATCCGTGGGCTATAGCACATGCCCTTGAGGGTTAGATATGATTAATCTATATTTTTTTGTTATCTTCACTCGGGCCATTTTGTAACCATCTGGGCCATTTTCCTGGGATATAGCGCATCCTATCGAGAGATTATAGCAATATTCATGTCCTAGACTTCTCCTCTTTTGGATGTAATTTTGAGTCTGTCTAAGGTATCCGTGGGCTATAGCACATGCCCTTGAGGGTCAGATATGATTTATCTATATTTTTTGTTATCTTCACTCGGGCCATTTTTTAACCATCTAGGTCATTTTTGTGGGCTATAGCGCATGCTATGGAGAGTCTATAGCAATATTCATGTCATAGCCTCATCCTCTTTTTGATTTAATTTTGAGCCTGTATAAGGTGTCCGTGGGCTATAGCACAACCCCTCGTGGGTCAGATGTCATTTATGTGTTTTTTGTTACTTTCATTCGAGCCAATTTTCACCCATCTAAGCCATTTTCATGGGCTATAGCACATCCTATCGAGAGTCTATAGCAATATACAAGTCCCAAACTCCTCCTCTTTCCAACGTCATTTTGAGCCTGTCCAAGGTCTCCGTGGGCTATAGCACATGCCCACGAGGGACAAAATAGATTTATCTATATTTTTTTGTTATCTTCATTTGAGACATTTTTAACCATCTGGGTCATTTTCTTGGGCTGTCTCACATCCTATCGAGAGACTATAGCAATATTCATGTCCTAGACTCCTCCTCTTTTTGATTCAATTTTGAGCCTGTCTAAGGTGTCCGTGGGCTATAGCACATGGCCTTAAGGGTCATATATGATTTATCTATATTTTTTTGTTGTCTTCACTCGGGCCATTTTTTATCCATATAGGTCATTTTCGTGGGCTATAGCACATCCTATCGAGAGATTATATCAATATTCATGTCCTAGACTTCTCCTCTTTTCGATAAAATTTTGAGTCTCTCTAAGGTATCCGTGGGCTATGGCACATGCCCTTGAGGGTCAGATATCATTTATCTATATTTTTTGTTATCTTCACTAGGGCCATTTTTTAACCATCTAGGGCATTTTCATGGGCTATAGCGCATGCTATCGAGAGATTATAGCAATATTCATGTCATAGCCTCATCCTCTTTTTGATTTAATTTTGAGCCTGTATAAGGTGTCCGTGGGCTATAGCACATGCTCTCGTGGGTCAGATATGATTTATTTGTTTTTTTGTTACTTTCATTCGAGCCAATTTTCACCCATCTAAGCCATTTTCATGGTCTATAGCACATCGTATGGAGAGTCTATAGCAATATTCAAGTCCTAAACTTCTCCTCTTTCCAACATCATTTTGAGCCAATCTAAGGTCTCCGTGGCCTATAGCACATGCCCACGAGGGTCAGATATGATTTATGTGTTTTTTTGTTATATTCATTCAAGCCAATTTTCATCAATCTAAGCCACATTCATAGACTATATCTCATCCTATCGAGAGTCTATAGCAATATTCATGCCCTAAACTCCTCCTCTTTTCGATGTAATTTTGAGCCTGTCTAAGGTGTCCGTGGGCTATAGCACATACCCTCGAGGGTCAGATATCATTTATCTATTTTTGTTGTTATCTTCATTCAAGCCAGTTTTCACCCAACTAAGCCAGTTTCATGGGATATAGCACATCCTATCGAGAGACTATTGCAATATTCATGTCCTTGACTCCTCCTCTTTTTGATTTAATTTTGAGCCTGTCTAAGGTGTCCGTGGGCTATAGCACATGCCCTTATGGGTCATATATGATTTGTCTATATTTTTTTGTTATCTTCACTCGGGCCATTTTTTAACCATTTATGCTATTTTCATCGGCTATAGCACATCCTATCGAGAGATTATAGCAATATTCTTGTCATAGCCTCATCCTCTTTTTGATTTAATTTTGAGCCTCTCTAAGGTGTCCGTGGGCTATAGCACATGCCCTTAAGGGTCATATATGATTTATCTATATTTTTTTGTTGTCTTCACTCGGGCCATTTTTTAACCATATAGGTCATTTTCGTGGGTTATAACACATCCTATCGAGAGATTATAGCAATATTCATGTCCTAGACTTCTCCTCTTTTTGATGTAATTTTGTGTCTGTCTATGGTATCCGTGGGCTATAGCACATGCCCTTGAGGGTCAGATATCATTTATCTATATTTTGTATTATCTTCACTCGGGCTATTTTTTAACCATCTAGGGCATTTTTGTGGGCTATAACGCATGCTATCGAGAGATTATAGCAATATTCATGTCATAGCCTCATCCTCTTTTTGATTTAATTTTGAGTCTATATATGGTGTCCGTGGGCTATAGCACATGCCCTCGTCGGTCAGATATGATTTATGTGTTTTTTTGTTACTTTCATTCGAGCCAATTTCAACCATCTAAGCCATTTTCATGGGCTATGGCACATCCTATGGAGAGTCTATAGCAATATTCATGTCCTAGACTCCTCCTCTTTCCGATGTAATTTTGACCCTGTCTAAGGTCTCCGTGGGCTATCGCACATGCCCACGAGGGTCAGATATGATTTATGTGTTTTTTTGTTATTTTCATTCAAGCCAATTTTCACCAATCTAAGCCATATTCATAGGCTATATCACATCCTATCGAGAGTCTATAGCAATATTCATGTCCTAAACTCTTCCTCTTTCCGATGTAATTTAGAGCCTATCTAAGGTGTCCGTGGGCTATAGCACATGCCCTCGAGGGTCAGATATCATTTATCTATTTTTGTTGTTATCTTCATTCAAGCCAGTTTCCACCCAAGTAAGCCAATTTCATGGGCTATAGCACATCCTATCGAGAGACTATTGCAATATTCATGTCCTAGACTCCTCCTCTTTTTGATTTAATTTTGAGCCTATCTAAGGTGTCCGTGGGCTATAGCACATGCCGTTGAGGGTCATATATGATTTATCTATATTTTTTTTGTTATCTTCACTCGAGCCATTTTTTAACCATCTAGGCCATTTTCAAGGGCTATAGCACATCCTATGGAGAGATTATAGCAATATTCATGTTCTAGACTTCTCCTCTTTTTGATATAGTTTTGCATATGTCTAAGATATCCGTGGGCTATAGCACATGCCCTTGAGGGTCAGATATGATTTATCTATATTTTTTTGTTATCTTGACACGGGCCATTTTTTAACCATCTTTGCCATTTTCGTGGGCTATAGCACATCCTATCGAGAGATTATAGCAATATTCATGTCCTAGACTTCTCCTCTTTTGGATGTAATTTTGAGTCTGTCTAAGGTGTCCGTGGGCTATAGCACATGCCCTTGAGGGTCAGATATGATTTATCTATATTTTTTGTTATCTTCTCTTGGGCCATTTTTAAGCATCTAGGCCGTTTTCTCGGGCTATAGCGCATGCTATCAAGAGATTATAGCAATATTCATGTCATAGCCTCATCCTCTTTTTGATTTAAATTTGAGCCTGTATAAGGTGTCCGTGGGCTATAGCACATGCCCTCGTGGGTCAGATATGATTTATGTGTTTTTTTGTTACTTTCATTCGAGCCAATTTTCACCCATCTAAGCCATTTACATGGGCTATAGCACATCCTATCGAGAGTCTATAGCAATATTCATTTCCTAGACTCCTCCTCTTTCCGATGTAATTTGAGCCTTTCTAAGGTCTCCGTGGGCTATAGCACAGGCCCTCGAGGGTTAGATATGATTTATGTGTTTTTTTTTGTTACTTTCCTTCGACCCATTTTCACCAATCTAAGCCATATTCATGGGCTATATCACATCCTATCGAGAGTCTATAGCAATATTCATGTCCTAAACTCCTCGTCTTTCCGATGTAATTTTGAGCCTGTCTAAGGTGTCCCTGGGCTATAACACATGCCCTCAAGGGCTAGATATCATTTATCTATTTTTGTTGTTATCTTCATTCAGGCCAATTTCCGGCCAACTAAGCCATTTTCATGGGCTATAGCACATGGGAGAGACTATTGCAATATTCATGTCCTAGACTCCTCCTCTTTTTGATTTAATTTTGAGCCTGTCTAAGGTGCCTGTGGGCTAGAGCACATGCCCTTAAGGGTCATATATGATTTATCTATATTTTTTGTTATCTTCACTCGGGCCATTTTTTAACCATCTAGGCTATTTTCGTGGGCTATAGCACATCCTATCGAGAGATTATAGCAATATTCATGTCCTAGACTTCTCCTCTTTTCGATGTAATTTTGAGTCTATCTAAGGTATCCGTGGGCTATGGCACATGCCCTTGAGGGTCAGATATGATTTATCTATATTTTTTATTATCTTCTCTCGGGCCATTTTTTAACCATCTAGGCCATTTTCTCGGGCTATAACACATAATTTTGAGCCAATCTAAGGTCTCCGTGGGCTATAGCACATGCCCTCGAGGGTTAGATATCATTTATCTATTTTTGTTATTATCTTCATTCAGCCAGTTTTCACCCAACTAAGCCATTTTCATGGGATATAGCACATCCTATCAAGAGACTATTGCAATATTCATGTTCTAGTCTCCTCCTCTTTTTGATTTAATTTGAGCCTGTCTAAGGTGTCCGTGGGCTATAGCACATGCCCTTAAGGGTCATATATGATTTATCTATATTTTTTTGTTATCTTCACTCGGGCCATTTATTAACCATCTAGGCTATTTTCGTGGGCTATAGCACATCCTATCGAGAGATTATAGCAATATTCTTGTCATTGCCTCATCCTCTTTTTGATGTAATTTTGAATCTGGCTAAGGTGTCCGTGGGCTATAGCACATGCCCTCGAGGGTTAGATATGATTTATCTATTTTGTTATTATCTTCATTCAAGCCAGTTTCCACCCAACTAAGCCATTTTCATGGGCTATAGCACATCCTATCGAGAGACTATTGCAATTTTCATGTCCTAGACTCCTCCTCTTTTTGATTTAATTTTGAGCCTGTCTAAGGTGTCCGTGGGCTATAGCACATGCCCTTAAGGGTCATATATGATTTATCTATATTTTTTTGTTATCTTCACTCGGGCCATTTTTTAACCATTTATGCTATTTCGTGGGCTATAGCACATCCTATCGAGAGATTATAGCAATATTCTTGTCATAGCCTCATCCTCTTTTTGATTTAATTTGAGCCTCTCTAAGGTGTCCGTGGGCTATAGCACATGCCCTTAAGGGTCATATATGATTTATCTATATTTTTTTGTTGTCTTCACTCGGGCTATTTTTTAACCATATACGTCATTTTCGTGGGCTATAACACATCCTATCGAGAGATTATAGCAATATTCATGTCCAAGACTTCTCCTCTTTTTGTTGTAATTTTGAGTTTGTCTAAGGGTATCCGTGGGCTATAGCACATGCCCTTGAGGGTTAGATATGATTAATCTATATTTTTTTGTTATCTTCACTCGGGCCATTTTGTAACCATCTGGGCCATTTTCCTGGGATATAGCGCATCCTATCGAGAGATTATAGCAATATTCATGTCCTAGACTTCTCCTCTTTTGGATGTAATTTTGAGTCTGTCTAAGGTATCCGTGGGCTATAGCACATGCCCTTGAGGGTCAGATATGATTTATCTATATTTTTTGTTATCTTCACTCGGGCCATTTTTAACCATCTAGGTCATTTTTTGTGGGCTATAGCGCATGCTATGGAGAGTCTATAGCAATATTCATGTCATAGCCTCATCCTCTTTTTGATTTAATTTTGAGCCTGTATAAGGTGTCCGTGGGCTATAGCACAACCCCTCGTGGGTCAGATGTCATTTATGTGTTTTTTGTTACTTTCATTCGAGCCAATTTTCACCCATCTAAGCCATTTTCATGGGCTATAGCACATCCTATCGAGAGTCTATAGCAATATACAAGTCCCAAACTCCTCCTCTTTCCAACGTCATTTTGAGTCTGTCCAAGGTCTCCGTGGGCTATAGCACATGCCCACGAGGGACAAAATAGATTTATCTATATTTTTTTGTTATCTTCATTTGAGACATTTTTAAACCATCTGGGTCATTTTCTTGGGCTGTCTCACATCCTATCGAGAGACTAT
>MU847498.1:0-75123 GCA_032690845.1 Eleusine coracana subsp. coracana
CCTCAATCTCCACATATGATCTCATATTTTTCTGACATTCTTATAAAATATAATTCAAACATACAGTCGTTGTGACATTTTTCATGAACAAGATACGTGAAATTTCTTTTATTTCCTAAATAAGGCCTCACATTGGATTCACTAACATGAATATTATTTTTTATTCACTTTATTTTTATTTGACTCACTTTTAGTTCAAATTTGACTTTATTCAATAAATTGCTTCAAATGTAATTAATTACTAAATATAGTAAATAAATATAAAAATACCAAATTAAAATATGGAGTAACACATGTTGTATGTGTAGAGCATAAAAACTTTTAAGAGTAGAGGAAAAAAATTAATTTTTTATCAAGTGTCAAGAAATAACACTCGGCAACTCTTATCTTTGCCGAGTGACAAATAAAACACTCGGCAAAGATTTCTTTGCCGAGTGTATTTATTATGGCACTCATCAAAGTATATTTTGCCGAGTGCCTTAATCTTTGCGAGTATATTTATTATGGCACTCGGTAAAGTATATATTTTGCCAAGTGCCTAAATCTTTGCCGAGTGTTTGTTGTGTGGCACTCGGCAAAGATGTTCTTTGCCGAGTGCCCGATATATTGCACTCGGCAAAGATCTAGGCACTCGGCAAATAAGCGTTTTCCCGTAGTGACGAATGGTATCCTCATTGCCATCGGCTCAGTTCTCCTCCTCGTCCTAGGTCACCTTGCAAATTATTTTTCGGGAATACTTTTTTTCAAAAGGTTGAAAAGAAGCATTCCGTCCAGACAAGGTTGTTTTGTTTTATTTTTTATTATTATTTATTTGTAGGATTATATGTATTAATTAGTATGTATAGACTATAGAAAAGTTATCCTTTTGTATTCATGGGATCTAGATCTAAGATCCAAAATATTGGTTGAAAGTAATCCTAATTTTCAACCGACTGAAAATTAGACGCTCACATTGCTTTTGGCCAATAAATTCTTGTCCATGGTGAGTTGGTTGTTGCACTCACGGGTGGCAGTTGCGATATCATTTGCTCAAGTGGCAGCTGCGGCAACCGTTTTCTCACGCGGCAGTCATGGTTTCTTTTTTGGTTCTGGAACATACAGGTTTTGTTCTGGGACGTACAGGTGATTTCCTTTGCTTTTGAGGAAATAACGTGTGAAATGGACTGCTTATGGTGATTTTTATTGGCCAGAGCCGACTGTTTATGGTGATTTTTAGTTGGCTTTTGGTGTATATACGTGTTTTTTATATAATTTTTATCTAAAGCCGAATTGCTTCCATGCTGAATTTCTATTAGTGGATGTGGACTTTGGTGTTGTGGCGTGCAAGGCCAATTTCTTTCCATGCCGAATTCCCGTTGGCGGACGTTGACGTGCCACGTGGTGTTGTGGTGTGGTGTTTAATTTTTGTTTTGTTACTCCGATCCCGAATAGTTTTTGACTCGTGTCTGGACGTGCTATTTTTGGTGAAAGCATGCACTTGGTTACAGTTTCACCGTATCATATTCGGACCAACTCAAAAAGATCAACACCAAAATACAGGACAGATGAACTCATCTAAATTAGGAGTAGAGATAACATTTTTTTATATTTAAGGTGATGTAAAAATTAACGGTATGAATCCGATGATTTTCCATAAAAGATTAGATAGCATAAGCGATTGCTCTTGGCGGAAGTTCGATTGTAAAATATTGCTCTTGGCGGAGTTCGGGGTGTGTTTGGTTTTCTACCATGGACTACCTTTTCAAAATTTGACGTGTCTGTAAAATTTGGTCCACATTTGGTTCGTTACTAAATTTTGGTGTACCAACAAAATTTTGGCGTTACCAATAAACTTTGCACTACCAACGCGGGCCACGGCGTTGGCGAGCAAAACGTTCGCCTGCGTTTTTGGTTTCTTGGACGATGGTTCTACGTGGCAGTAGAGTATTAGTTGCACGAACTCCAATATTATTCGTTAGTGATTTTTCAAATAAGAATAACTCATAAACAATAATGTTTAATTGTAATCTAATTTCACTATTATACTATTTGCAATTTAATCTATAAAACAAGATCTCACTTGGCTATATATCGTGAAAGAATTATTTTCTGATATGTGGGTTCCATACATCATACATGCAACATTGACAAGTTTTGGTAAAAGTATAATCCAAACGTTGTTTTCTTTGCACATGACCATGAATTGGTAAAGCTTCAAATCAAACAATATTTCTTTAAACTGATTTGGTAACGTCCATGATTTGGTAACACCAAGTTTTGGTAAGGCTGGTATGTGTAACAAACCAAACAGACCCTCGATTCGCCGTTGGCGGCTCAATTGCGTCAGAAACCTGGACGAAATGGATTGTGTCCGAAATTCCGTCCTCAAGTTGCTCGCGCAAGACACCTCGCTCGCATGCCAAATATTCGCTCGCACGCCAAACAGTTACATAAAGTTAGATTTAGCACAATCATTATTTTGCACATATGAAAACTTACTGTTCCAGATCTTTATTAACATTTACTTTTTGAATGCATGTTTACCTAGTTTTTGACACGAAGTGAGTAATAAGTTTCAGAATTTCTTGTGGTTACAAAGTTTTTACGTGCAATGAAAAAATTGAAACATCCAATCTGATCTAATAATATGATGATGTGAAGTGGTTTACATTGCTAGTTCGAGTAAAGGTACTGAAGATGTACAATCCTTAATTGGAGACAATGTTTAAGTACATATTTTTCTGACAAGTGGAAATAAAAAGGAAATAAGACTCAAATTTTGAATAGAGGAACTACATGAATATACTCTCCTAGGGGGGGCCTTCTTCTCTGTCACAAGTATCCAATACAGGAGTACTGAGCATAGCTCAGTTGATTAGGTTTTTTGTGGTAAAACAAACTCACCCGAGTTCAAATTCCAGATTTGACAGGATGTTACATTGATGAGTAATTCTTCTTCCCTATGGACAATGAGGCTAATGTGCTGAATATTCAAAATTGAAAATTCAAGATCAAATCAATTCAGTCTTTTAGATGCGTTAATAGGGATGCAATGATTCCATGCAAAACTGTACCCAACACTAGGACATCGACTTTAGGTTAGTTATCCCCATCGGAATACATAATTGGACCTGACCATTGAATACTTAGGGTGAGCTGTGGTCAAATGACTCTTCGCATCAAAGCCTCAAAGCTCATTAGATGTATATATCGTGCCCCGACTAAGACATACATGTGTTTTGTTTTTACTTTTCCTTCTGGAAATATATTGAGTGCCTGTATCAAAGATTCGGATAATAAAATGGAAGAAAGCAAAGACCATACTAAGGCTAGTCGTGCTAAAATATATTGCAGGCTTAACGACTGATTCCAAAAATAATATAAAACTAATCGTAGCCTATGAGGTTATGACACAATGTTCTTACGGTTTAAAATTTTTTCATGTCAACAAATAAAAAGAAAAAGTATCAGTCACTGCCACAGTGAGTAAGCAAGATCATGGTATAACAATACATGTATTTTAAAGTTACCCTCGATCTCCATAATGAAAAATATATACCTCTATACATGCTTCAAAAATCACCCACTATTACACTATGAATAATAGTCAAAACTAAAGTATACAAGTTTATAAGTTCCATATTGTTGGCTCTGAAAAATTATCCACCACAACCAGTACAAGAAAATAGAGTAAAATACCTCTGATATATGGTTTCAAGATTACCCTCTATTGTCATTTAAAAATAGCAAAGTTCATAAATTACATATTGCTTCTTTAACAAATGATATAATAAACTAAAATTATATAGTGATATAAAAAGTAATAATTTTCCACAGTACGACAATATTCATAATGAATAGTTAGAGTGATGGTATAAGCCATGTAAATATATGGATAAAAGAAAAATGCTCGCACTTTGTTGGATAGGTAATAAGTGATTCATACAAAATGAAGATATAAAGTCTAATCACGTAAATGTGCGGGTAGATTGACTAGTTTTGTTTTTGTTCTAATAACAGAGTGGTGATTATGCTGGCACTTTGAAGCACAATTGTACTCGCTAGTCCTGAGGTCAAACCTCACATGCTTGTGATAGTTGCACATCCTAAGCAAGTTGCGCACTTATAACTCATGTTATTGCATTATTAGTTATCCTTTTCTCTGCAAATTATATTGTGGAACTTATACATGGTTTCACATACAGCTAATAATGCTTGAAGAGTAGAACTTCAATCTTATTATTTTACTTATAGTTATCTTTTATGTGAGAATGTCTTTGTGCTCAACTAGGAAGAGACATTCATGGAGCAATAATTGGAAAACAGACATCTCTCAACATAGAGTCACAGCCACCCATTCACGTGAGATGTGTTCTATTTTTAGAAAAGGACCAACTTGATCATGGTCTTAACAGATGAAACATTTCCGGTAAGGGTTATTGTCACGTGTGATCCAAAATTAATATATTATTAGTTCTACATGTACAACATCAAATTTATGTATACAACAAAACATTAAGCAATAGTCATTCATAAAGACTTACTTTTTAGCTTCTAGATTTGTGAGGGAACAATGAAAAATTTTGTAACTCTTTGTCACCCCTATGTTCTTAATGTTGTACCTGTACCACGGTTATAATCACGGACAAACAAAGTTTCTGGGTAATCCATGCTAATTTCCATGTCACCTGCACTAGCAACATGGTTCCCAGTGCCCGCTACAGATCTTCATACGGCAAAGCAAGAACAAGATGCACAACCAAGAAGCTAAAGGTTCAGGGCACGAATTATACAGATACTAGTCTTCATATGACAAAGCAAGAACACGAACACTGAAAAACAACACATAAGTTGTTTTGAGCGGATGTGACCAACAACTTACCAGTGATGTCACCCCTGCTGCCCCCTCTGGCGCGCAGAGGCTAAAGAAGAAACAACTAACCTCTAATAATTCTGATGGCAAGGTCTTGCGGGAAAAGACGAAGAGACAGGCCCGTGAGCACATGGACCCCATGACAAGCTCCACACCGTCCTCCCCTCTGATATACTTTGGTCGGTAAAACATTTTCCACTGAATACCTCGGGGCATACTCACGTGAGTGGAGATGTTGCTTCGCATCTGAACAACATGCCTTTTCATCTGACGGTTGCATGCGTATGAGCATATGCTGTTGGGAGTACAAATTCCGCTTCCGCCAAAGTGTTGGTTCATCCTCTGTTTCTGCTACTTATTAAGGCTCTGTTCTGCTGCTTATTAAGGCTCTGTTAGAACTTACATATCTAGTAGCTTAGGATCGTTACCTAGAGAAAAGAACACATAAAATTCATACAAAATGCATTGATCCGATTGTAGATTTGTCTGAAAGGACTGCTGAAATCCTGTGCGTGCTTGATGCAGGGCTGTTTTTTATTTGTTATTTCCAAAACATTTTCATTCTTTTATTCTTTCAAATTTATCCACCAACGATATGCACCGTTAATACAATAAAAATTCTTTTATAAAGGTGGCTTTTTAGAGGAAAAGCATTTTTCTTCCACACCAAAGCAACCTATAGACATTGAAAAAAATAAAATAAAAACGTTAGTGACAAAAATCCTTAGCTACGACGATTTG
Organism: Eleusine coracana subsp. coracana; assembly: GCA_032690845.1. Taxonomy (NCBI): domain Eukaryota; kingdom Viridiplantae; phylum Streptophyta; class Magnoliopsida; order Poales; family Poaceae; genus Eleusine; species Eleusine coracana. Next base: position 5,594 of record MU847498.1, read on the forward strand.
TTGGTGTTGTAAAATTACGACGTTTCTAGTTTGTTTGTTACGACAACAATTGTTTGTTGCAACTTGACATGAGTTTCGTTTGCGATGATTTCTATATGTTTTTTAGGACATACTTGAAATTATCGTCACCAAATTGAATAAAACGTTGGATTACTCTAATAGTCGTATGTCATTTTTCTTATAATGTAACAACACAAATCTGTAGGCTACCACACTTGTTGTGATTAAACAACACGTTTATAAAGGCAGTCGAGAAAAAAACAGCTTAATTTGCTCGAGATTGCGGTCATTGAGGTTATCTCCAAGAGTTCTCAGAACAGGTCCCGTTCGTCAGCATTACTTCGGAGGAGCACCCGGTAGAAAAAGTTCCTGCCCGGCTGTCTTCAAATTGGTCAATTGGCAAATCTCCTGCAGTGACGTTCTGTAGCAACAGACACTGTTGAACAAGACTGCGATCCAGCAGGCTGATGTGACCAAGGCAACTCGTGCTGCTGATATCGACTATACTGCTGGGGGTTTTGTGCGGAAGACACAGTTCATTGGTGTGCCAATTGTCAAACACGAAACTTAACCTTGTTTGTGCTGGAAATAAATCCAGCATGTGCGTCCTTTACTAAGCAAGTATAAGCAGATTATTGTTCAGAATGATTGTCCCCGATGCCACTAATTCCCAAGACTTCAACGTACAACATGCTCAGCACTAACAAGCATCACACGCCTATGTTTCATTCAGAGTATGTGTGTGTGCTGTGAGCATTAACGCGCGGCGCATAGGTGAAAGCCAAAAATGCAAAACCAACTGTTTTGGAGAGCCACCGAAGGAAAGTTTCCGTTCATACATGGCATGACAAGTAATATATGGAGCGGTATATGTAATGTATCTGTTCATACGGTGGCAGGCTTGGTGAATTATTGCCTACATATGTACTGTTTGATGGATAGTTGCATGGTGCACTACTTTCCTGCTTCTGTAAATTAACACCAGTGTAGCTAATGGAGCAAGGACTGCTTCTAGAATACCGGTCAATTTTTTTTTCAGACAACCTTGGAGCCCTAAAGTACAACGGGTAGGTTGCTCTCATGGACTCCAATACACCGTGGCGACTAAGGATGCAAGTGGGTACTCAATGGGTAGTTGTGAGTCAAGCCTCTAGTTTATTTGTTGTACTACCTTTATGAGGTGGTGGGAATTCTAGTTTATTTTAAAGACTTTTTAGATCAACCCACAAAATACAAAACTTGCATCCCTAGTGACGACCATGAGTCAGCTTTATTTTTATTTGCTCCCGTATGAGGCCAGGGCAGGGAAAGAGAGAAGCGGTAGCAGGCCTCACGACGGATCACCTTTGAGCCTTTGTTGAGCCCAGTGCATGCACTGGCGACAAGCTAGAGCTTGGGCTCCACGACCACCTCCTCTCTTGTTCCTGTTTCCTCCACATCAAAAATTTTTACTCTATCGCAAATTACTTGTTATCCTGTCTTGTACTAGATATTTAAATATTCTACAAATTTGATTAAACCACCTATACATATTTATTAAACATTATGTAAATCTAAAAAAACGTACTAAGATGACAAGTAATCCCGGACAGAGAAAATACTTGATAGGAGCAGCAAGATGAAATATAGGGTGTGAATGATTTGACTATGGCTGTGAGAGAAAGCTGTTGTGGGTTGTAACTATGAAAAAAGTTGTTGTAGGCTGTGAGTTATGAAAAAGCTGAAAGTCGTTTGGTAAAATTGACTATGTGCTGTGAAAAATGTCTATAAATATCTGAGTAACAATCTAAATAGAAATTGATGGTAAAATATTGTCTTCATATATTAATTAGTCCACCTACCCGTGCTTTGCTACTTACTAAAACTTTTATTTTATTTATTCCAAAAATATCAAAGTTTGCTTTTAACCGTCCTATTTATGAAATTAATGGATTATTAATGACCACTAAATAGGATATTGATATAGAATACAAAATGTAAATACAAATATATTGACGCAAGCTGCTATTATTATGAGTTACGACAAATGCATCAAACATTGAGGCACCACCCTCATTCGTCCTCATCGCACCATAGTTTTGCTGTCCTCATGGCATCATCACCGGCGGTCGGTGGCGCCACGCCACCTCCATGCACCCGCACCCTCCGCTGCCGCCCACCGTGCCACCGCTATCACCGCAGCGCCACCACGCCAACACGTCGGCCATGTTGCCCTTGCCACTAATCCCGCCCACCATCGGCCTACTGCCCAGGACTATGACGGCGCCGCCGCACCAACGGGCCACAGCTCACTGTCGGGTTATGAGCCGCCCCTCCCCCTCCACCGGACCACTTCCTCTATGGTCGGAAAGCACATAGCCCCCCCCCCCCCCCCCCCCCGGCCGCCCCCGGCAACCTAAACAACACTAATGGATTCTAGGGGTTGCCGGCGAGGAGGAAGAGAGTGGGGAGGGGGATGAGGGGAGGTGGGCGGAGGGCGACTTCATCTTGCCCTAGGCAGAGGCGAAGAATCCTGGCAAAGCTGGTGCTTCCAATGAAAGCAGCTAGTACGCTTCAGCCCTTTGGTTGGCTTTCTACTTTTTTCATAGCACACGGTATTTAAACCATGATTTGGAGACCCACTTTAGCTAATTTTAGCCTCCGTAGGCCTCGTTCGGTTACACCGGAACGGCCCGTTCCGGGGCCTGTTCCGGGCGGATCCCTCAGGCCTGTTTGAAGTTTGGCCTCCTCTAAAATGCCCGGTCGGTTAGATCTGAGCCGTATTGTAGACAGGCCCGGAATGGCCGTTTCCCACTCTCCACAGCCCGGAGCAAGCCCCATCTCCTACCCTCCGGATCGGAGCCTGGCGACGACTCGACGCGACGCTGGCGGCGCGGCAGGCGGCCGCGGGGCAGCGCGACACAACCACAACGACGATGCAGCTGTTTTTCTAACCCTGTCCAGTCGAACGACGCTTTGAAGGCAATTGAATATTTCTAGGTGAGGAATTGGATTCCGCGGGGATTAGTGAAGCAGCCGGAATAACTCGATCCCCTGCTGGAACTATTCTTCTCGTTGATTCGTTCCGCTACAACCGAACGAGCCCGTACTCGGACACGAAAGCCAATTCCATTTTGCACGGTCCATTCCCGCTCTTCTAACTACTCCATCCATGTCGGATTTGTTAAGACACTGGCTGCTTTCTTGCGCTACGGCGAGAGTTGGGCTTTCTTTTGAACTTTTCCAGTCTCATGCCTCACCGTCCTCCTCCTCACGTTGGTTCGGCCAGCGAGTCAGTTTGTAGCGGAAAACTGGCGGCCTTGCCACTATGTTAAAAGTTGCAGCGCCGTGTTGACGTGTTGTGTTTCCACAGTACGTAATGGACAGGTGACAGAGGAAGGAAGAGAGGTGCCGACACCGTGCTAGGCTGGGCTAGCCCAAGAGGGCTGTGCTAGATCGACATGGGCATGGCTGGCCGAGTGATAAAGAATAAAAGAAAGGGGGCCTGTTTCGGCCCTGAATCAAAAGAAAAAAGATTCTCATCTCAAGAAGATTTTTCGACAGAAGAGAAAAGTCGATTAAGGTGTTAGTTAGCCAAGGTGAGTTTATTTTATTCTCATTGATACTACGTGACTTTGTTATGAAAATCGAAATACAGGGCAACAGGACGTGCAAAGGTGAATGTTCATGACAAAACATTGACAACTGAACATGCTGAATATATTTAGCATGTAATACAGTTCAATCATGGCACAATATATAACCACACAATACGTGTGGCCTCAAGCTGATCCGGTATTGGATACGTATGACGTACAAAATGATCCAGGCCTGTAGCTTTTGGTGCTGACCAAACTCTATTTCATCAACCGTATATGTATCCCGATACATGTATGCTGGCCTGGTTAAAGGCAAGCACTTCTGCCAGGAAATGAGGCGTGGTCTGCAGATTCCATACCACGCCGATCCGTGATTTGAGAGACAATCGAAGAAAATGGAAGATCCATTCACCTGCAAATCAAAATATTCGATTTCTACCTACTTACTTTCCTTTATATCAATGAAATGATCTGGATTTGATTCCTATCTTACACCCTAACTGTTAGAGTATATTTGTTAGACTAGATATTATGTATCGTAACTGCTATATGTATCCCGGAGGTGCTTTATCCTCCAAGTCTTGTACTCTCATATATACCGGTCAAGAGGCTCATTGTAATATAACCCATCATATTATTCCTCATCTATTCTCTCTTACATGGTATGAGAGCCAAATCGATTTTCCGCTGCCCACCCTCCCTAACCCTAGCCATCGATCGCTTCTGCACCGCGCGCCCCCGGGAGATCGATCTCCATGATCTCGCCAGGGGCAGTGCCCTGTTTTGCAGCAGATCCTATCGATCTTGTTGCATAATTGTTTTGGGTCACAGCATCGATGGAAATCCGTGCACAGATTTCCATATCGGCGCACTGCGTGGAGTCGCATCATGGTCACAGCAGATCCTTCGTTCGAGTGGATCATATCAGCGCACTGCGTGGAGTCGCATCATGGTCGCACAGCCTGGCCTCTGATCGAGCTGTCCCTTTGTGGATGAATTGATCACCGCAACTGCCACCCCTGCTGTTGCATGTTCGTGATGTCCTCGTCTATTGCAGCCATCAGGTCAACACGGCAAGGATAAGGACATGTAAAGGGTATGGCTACACGCACACAATGCTGCTCCCAAGAGGATTTTTCATCAACTGTTGCAAGTTTTTTTTACTCGATCACTGATCGAGATTGCGTCGCCCACCGCTATTGACATCGCGAGCCTCTTCCCCAACACCGGCATCGACTACACCGGCCTCCGATCATCTCCAACACTTGCAGCGCAGCCGAGCATCAGGCGCACAGGGGACGCCTTCAAGCGTTGCTGCCCGGCCACCTCGACCGCAGATCCTCGAGCTAGCTTCGTCGTCGTCACCGTTCGGGACATCCTCGACATCGCCGCCATAATCTCCAACCTGTGCGGCATTGTTGCGCTTCTGCACACACCATCGGTCTGATCAACCGACATCGTGTGCAACGACGTTGAGGCCGCGTATCATGTCACCGAGCTTCGGGTTGCCGCTACGTCGCCTCCTTGGACCGCAGCGTCGCCGCCTGTGGTCGCCATAGACTTGAGAAGTGTCTTTCGAGACACGACTCCGTCTTCTATGGCTTCCGCTGCTGCATCTTCCTCGTCGTCTTTGCGCACCGACGACTCGATCGTCCATGCACATGGTCTTTGTCAAGTTGATGGTTCTTCTTCGCCTATCTCGAGCACCGTCGCCGTGTTTCTTTAGGCTACCTGCGTTGCCACTCTTGGCCGCTGGTTCTGCCACGTCTTCAACTTCGTCTTCGTCCACCACGACCACGTTGCCAGAGTTGTAGTCTCAACCTCGACTCCTCTTCATCTACTCTGATAACTGCGGGCTGCACCGGTACTCTCCTTCCTCGCCTCTCTGCGCCGTTACCGTCATGGAGGCCTTCTCCGCTGATCTCCTCCAACACTGGTATATGTTCTTGATGGTCCCTATCTCCGTACGTTCGGTATTGGCAATATCGATGCGTGCCTTTGTCCACGACATGTTCTCGAGCCTGGCAAACCCGAGGAACATCTTGTCTATGATGGCTTGACTATATCGATATCGGCATCGACCTTCTACCTTATGGTGCCTCGACTGTGTTGTTGTCTTCGTCCAACCCTCCTACCTTGGCTCCTTGCGTCCGCGGCTTCATGTGCGGCTACCTCGACATCGACAATCTCAGTTACATTGACCACGGCTACTTCAAACACAGCTTCTTCTACCACGGCTACTCGTCCTCGCTCTCGGCTTCCTCGACATTGGTACAAAGAGCTATCATCCGCATGTGCTCCTCGCCAGTTTTATCTCCAGTTGCAGCATCCACATCTTGACGCTTCAACTGCGGGGGATGTTAGTCTGTCGGCTTTTACCATCGGCTTCTTCTCCAGTCTTATAATCTGCGGTGCTCCCGCTGTGACTGCGGGGGGATGTTAGAGTATATTTGGTAGACTAGATATTATATATCGTAGACTGCTATATATATCCCTCCAAATCTTGTACTCTCATATATACCGACCGAGAAGCTCATTACAATACAACCCATCATATTATTCCCCATCTATTCTCTCTCACACTAACGCACAAGAGGAAAGACTTAGGACTACGGTAAAAGATTCCTATCTATTTTTTTTGTTAATTTAAAATGCTCAAATCTTGTTGGTGTTACAATGAGATATCATGAGAAAATCAAGATGATTGTTGATTGAGCCAACAAGAAAGGTTTACAATACATAGAGATTGTGCAGCCGCAAAAAGGGTATTCGGTGCCTATCAGGCATTTGCATGTTCGTCTGTTTCGTGCTACTTGCATTGTTTGTTTCGACCTTAGGAAGTACAGCTACAAAGTAGCATTAATTAAAAAAAATCAGCGAACGAACCAACCTCTGGTTGCTCGAGAAGAAGGTAAAAAAGCAAAGAAGCAGCCATCCCGTTGGTATCCAAAGTGAGAATTTGATGGTCATCCAGCAAGTTCTTTTAGTGACCATATGAATACAAAGAAACATCAGCATCCATTTAAAACCAGCTAGCGTTATGACAATATCACCTTACAAAGTGAATCCGCTATGAATGCTACCCAACTGATTCCTATAGCGATCTGCTGATCCCTTCCTAAATATAAGAGATCTTTTATGGTGCTTGCAAATATTATGAACCGTCCATTCCCTCTAATCCAAGCCCCATAACTAAAAGTACCAACTAAAAAGTACTTAAATATAGATGGAGGTACTTAAGTATTAGGGGTAAGGAGGTACCTTCATTTATTGACTTATCTGAAATGTTAGAGACAAGGAAACCAATCAATCACGTGATTATCTCTTTCCATACATTGTTTTGGTAAGATTTACTTGGTATGATTTTTTCTTTTCCGCTAGACGATATAAGTTTATACTTTACTAATTTAGACGAATAGGGGAAATATTTAGGATAACTCATAGTTTTTATTTGCATAATTTGATTAAAATTTTCTTATTACGATTTTTTATATCTAAACTCACTTATGTCTCTTCGATGGTGATTGGCTTATCTGCCTTCTCATGTATTTCTTGCATCCTATCTCAAGCATTCTAATCCAGCACTCCGGCTCTTCTAATTTTCTATGCCATTCCCATAATCATTCAAGGCATGAGAAATTGAATAATCAAAAAGAAAATCATGTACATCATTAGGTTATTTATGAAATGTACAAATGTATAGGTCCGATCATACTGCTCATGACTTGCATAGCCTTCTCAACTGATTTTGGAATCTACTTTACGTAAATCCTTGTGATCGATGAAACACCTCTCCCACACATCCTATGGCTACTAAATTCCTCAATGGCTCTTACGTTGTCACGACTCAAAAGAGAGAGAGAGAGAGACTCATAAAAGTAAGGATCTTAGTTACTATATTAGTATTTATTTGTTACTAATTATAATAATTTCTATTCCATACCATGTCCTTTTCTTAATCAACGGTTCAGATTATAGTACCTCTTGATACCTTCAGATACCTCACAAACACCGTTCAAGCTCTCTAAATATAGGGCACCAGGAGACAACCAGAGTGACCCATCATATATGTGCCCATCTCTAGTTACCCCATAGTACAATATCTGCACGTCCAACTCCAGTGTAACCCAACTGTGTTGAGCAATTCCGAATTTCCGATGCAGTCGAAACTATCAATTTATGAACAATTAACATAGTCGGGTGGGTGTTAGGAGCATGCTGAGGTGCGGCATCTGAATGCGAGCTGTTTCTGTCCTATGTTTCCACACTGTCTAGGGGACTCCGTTCATGGGAAATGAAATAGAACGAAATCTCAAGGGAAAGACTAGATAATGTTGGGAACATTTCTGCAGAGTAAATGATTCAGAAGAAAATATGTATTCATGATATGAGGTAGATCTCATGGTAACCGAATTTTTAACTAGACAAGTAGTTTCTGCAGGGTCACAGATTGAATAATGTGGGGAAAATCCTCCTAGAATTTCTCCTTGGCTGTTCTTCTGTTTCTCACGTTGCATTGGTTATCCCGAGTTTAGAAACATGACCATTTAATCTCCAAATAGGAAGTTGGCACCTAGAGAGGGTGACCATGTGCGTGCAAAAAGAAACAGCAGCATCTACTTAATCTATCTCATCTATCGGATTAACTCTTGAACATTTTTCTTACAATGGCCACTCTGAAACATCTACTGATGGAAATCTCAATGTTAGCATGCAGCTATCAAGCAATCACACAGCGATGGAGTACTAATTGACTCCATTCCACATAAATAACATTAAGAAATTAAGTTCATGTTCTTGTGGGACCAGAGCGTTATATCATGGTGCCCAGTTACTTTTGTGTTTGGGCGAGGTGGAGACCAAACGTGACATAGGAGAAGAGAGATTGAACCCGTGCTTTTGGGCTCAAATGAACAGAAGGACTTGGTGCAAACCATTCACCATTAGCAGCTACGACATGTCTGCATACAATTTCAGTGATTCACTCTCCAATGTGAATTATTGCCACCGGCATATGTTGGCTTGGTGAATTATTGCCGGCAGCGAGAAACCAGCCTAGCTACAAAGCTATCCTGAGACATTGCCTTGCAATCGTATCCCAGAATCTGGCGTAACAGTAGTGTTAGATTGTTTTGTTGGAGAACGGGTAGGCTACGATAGCATATAATAATTTCTATCGTTCAATCAGAAAACCTTGTAAGAGAGGATCATGGATCGTTACCACTAGACGCGCAGGCGGAGTGGAAGCGAATATTGGAGCAGCTCGATCCAACGTAGTCGCGCGTCGGTGTAGAGGAAGTAGTCGATCACGTCAATCGTCTCCTTCTAGTCCAGCCGTCGGCACCGCAGCAGCAGCAGCGCCTCCTCGCGGTATCCACACGTACGGGGTTGGAGCACCGTGCGCGGCGTGCTAGCACCGGCAACACGGTTAGGATTTTGTGGGCGAGAAAGAGGAGCACGGCGGCTAGGGTTAAGGACTGGTGGAATCACCTACGCCTTAAGCCCCTCCTCCACTTAAATAGACCCTTCTAATGGGCCTCGACTAGTTGGCCCATTAGTGGACTAACTCCTCACGGATCAATATCCGTATGACCCTCACATACGGATCAAATCCGTATTGTCTCTTAGACATATCTCCAACAATCTCCCACTTGCACTAGAGACAATCACATAGGCAAGCGATGTTCCAACCCAAGTTAAGTGTGTGACCCGTTAGGTTCACATGTACACGACAATGATGTGAAAACCATTTTTCAAATCATAAATCAATAGCGGCACCTAGCAGCACATACTGATTCTCGTGTACACATAAAGATCATATCGACTGAACCTTTGACATACGCAGTCAGCAATCCCTTTGCCTCACGATATCAGTCAAGCTTAAGGCGAGATACGTGCCATCCCTATAATAGCTCGACCATTCTCACGAACGTCTAGTGGATTTATCATGACTAACTTTTAGTCATTATGATTAACTTTTAATCACATTGGCATGGCCATGCACTTCCAAATCCATCTAACTCGAGGGGCCCAGAGATATCTCTCCTGTTATTAGGAGGGGAAAATTCCATCTTGACCGCTCACACCCCACGACATGTTTTATAGCATACCCGAAAATTACTTTTATAACTACCCAGTTACGGAATAGCGTTTGGTAATCCCTAAATATGCTATTACACATTCTGGGAATCAATGACAATCTCAGGTCTAAGGATCCCAAAGGTACATCATACAAGACAACAATTGATGGCACAATAATAACATCTCAGCAAAGTCTATTAGTGGGTCAGTCCAACACTATGTTCTCCAACATGTGTCCACATTATTGATTTGATATCTCCATATCAATGATCTGTGAAACATGATCATCAACCAATACATGTGCTAGTCCATGAATCATTATTGTCCAACACAATGATAAGGAACTAGAGATCATTTAGGATAATATTATGAAAGAACAATGAGTTTCACAAACAAGTCAGGCACTTGTTAATCAATGCAATAATTATTATCCATAGAACAAAATAATACTTTATTCAATCACACATAAACATAGACATTACACAATCTCTCATATATTAATCATGCAGATATCTAATACCCATGGATCTCATATGTGCCTCATGCTTGGGCTGAGAGAGAGGTTTTGTCAACGGATCAGCGATGTTTGAGTCCGTGTGCACCTTGCATATCTTTACATCACCTCGAGCGACGATGTCCCGAATAAGGTGATAACGCCGTAGTACGTGTTTGTTCTTTTGATACGCTCTAGGCTCCTTGGCTTGCGTAATGGCACCACTATTATCACAATAGAGGTCCATTGGACTGGATGCACTAGAAACCACACCCAACTCAGAAACAAATTTTCTGATCCAAACAGCTTCCTTTGCAGCTTCTGAAGCGGCAAGGTACTCAGCCTCCGTTATTGAGTCAGCAACCGTATCTTGCTTGGAACTCTTCCAGCTCACCGCGCCTCCATTGAGGCAAAACACATATCCAGATTGTGATCTCGAATCATCTTTGTCGGTTTGGAAGCTAGCATCAGTGTAACCATTTACAACGAGCTTTTCCTCACCTCCATAGACTAGGAACATACCCATAGTCCTTCTTAAGTACTTTAGGATATTCTTATTAGCTCCCCAATGAGCTTCTCCTGGATTTGACTGGTATCTGCTCACAGCACTAAGAGCATAGGCTACATCTGGGCGAGTACTTATCATGGCATACATGATGGACCCAACAGCCGAAGCATATGGAATCGCTCTCATTTTCTCTTGCTCATCTGGTGTCGAGGGACACTGAGTCTTTCTAAGAGAAACCCCATGTGACATGGGCAAGAAACCTTTCTTGGAATCCTGCATATTGAACCATTTCAATACCTTGTCAATGTACGTGTCCTGGCTTAATCCAATTAGCCTCTTTGATCTATCTCTATAGATCTTAATGCCCAAAATGTAAGCTGCCTCTCCTAAGTCCTTCATTGAGAAACTCTTTCTCAAAGAAGTCTTAACAGCTTCAAGCATTGGAATATCATTACCGATCAGCAATATGTCATCCACATAAAGGACCAGAAAGACAAGCGCGCTCCCACTAGCCCTTTTGTAAACACAAGGCTCTTCTTCGTTTTTAATGAAGCCAAACCCTTTAACTACCTCATCAAAGCGAAGATTCCAACTCCGAGATGCTTGCTTTAGTCCATAAATGGACTTTTGAAGCTTGCATATCTTCCTAGCATTTTGTGGATCGACAAAACCTTCAGGTTGTGTCATGTACACATCCTCACTTAGGTTTCCATTAAGGAAAGCCGTTTTGACATCCATTTGCCATATCTCATAATCATAAAATGCGGCAATTGCTAGAAGGATTCGTATAGACTTTAGCATAGCGATGGGCGAGAAGGTCTCATCATAATCAACCCCTTGAATTTGCTTAAAACCTTTCGCCACCAATCGTGCCTTATAGATGTGAACATTTCCATCCATGTCTATCTTTTTCTTAAAAACCCATTTACACTCAATGGTTTTTACACCATCAGGCGGATCTATCAAGTTCCAAACTTGATTTTCTCTGATGGATTCTAATTCGGATCTCATGGCTCCAAGCCATTTCTCATAGTCCGGTCCTATCATTGCTTCACTGTAAGTCTTAGGCTCATCATTGTCTAACAATAATATGTCTCGCTGCCCCGTGGTTAGGAGCGTGAACTTTTCAGGAGCGCGACGTGCCCTTTCTGACCTACGCGGGGCTGGTGTTTCAACAATTGGTTCAACAACAATTTGTTCATTCAATTGTGGTATAGCGGAAGAAGAAACATTTTCTGGAGCTTCTGGAGCTTCTTGAACTTCTTCAAGTTGCACCGTTCTCCCACTTACCCTTTTGGAGAGAAACTCTTTCTCTAGAAAAACACCATTACGAGCGACAAACACTTTGCCCTCTTCCCGGTTGTAGAAATAATAACCTTTGGTTTCCCTCGGGTATCCTACAAAGAAGCATTTATCAGACTTGGAAGAAAGCTTATCAGACGTCATACGTTTTACATAAGCCTCACATCCCCAAATCTTAAGAAAAGACAACCCGAGACGCTTCCCAGTCCATATCTCATATGGTGTCCTTTCCACGGATTTAGATGGAACCCTATTAAGTGTAAAAGCGGCAGTTTCTAGAGCGTATCCCCAGAAGGACAATGGAAGATCACTTTGGCTCATCATAGACCTAACCATGTCTAACAAGGTTCGGTTCCTCTGTTCGGATACTCCATTCCATTGGGGCGTTTCTAGCGGAGTCCATTGTGGAACAATTCCACATTGCTTTAGATGTTCACCAAATTCATGGCTCAAATATTCACCACGATCAGATCGTAGGAGTTTAATAGTCTTGCCCAATTGATTTTGTACTTCATTTTGAAATTCTTTGAACTTTTCAAAGGATTCAGACTTATGCCTCATTAAGTAGATGTAACCATATCTACTAAAGTCGTCGGTAAAAGTTATGAAGTACTGAAGACCACCTCTGGCCGTGCAACTAATTGGTCCACATACATCCGTATGTACAAGTCCCAATAGTTCACTCGCCCTCACTCTATTTCCTGTGAAAGGCGACTTAGTCATTTTGCCAAGTAAACAAGACTCACATATATCAATTGATTCAAAATCAAAAGAACTTAGAAGACCATCTATATGGAGCTTCTTTATGCGCTTCTCATTTATATGACCTAAACGACAATGCCAAGTATATGTGGGATTCAAATCATTAGGCTTGAGCCTTTTCGCATCAATGTTATAAATAGGCTTATTCTCAAGATCTAAGTAATATAATCCATTCACCAATGGGCAATTACCATAGAGAATATTATTCAAATAAATGGAACAACACTTGTTCCTTATTATGACCTTATAACCATCATCTTCCTCCAAACACTTTGAAGAAATAATGTTTTTGCCTAAGGCGGGAATATAATAACAATTATTTAACTCCAAAACTAATCCTGATGGTAATGAAAGTGGATAAGTTCTGACGGCCAACGCAGTAACCTTTGCACCATTGCCGACGCGAGCATCCACCTCGCCCTTTGCAAATTTCCTTGCTTCTTTAAGCCCCTGCAATGATTTGCAAGTATGAATCATCGATCCGGTATCAAATACCCATGAATCATAAGGACATGTAGCAACATTATTAATTTCAATAACATTAATACCTGAATTAGAAGTGTCTCCACCCTTCTTCTTCAGCTCTTCCAGATAAAGCTTGCAATTCCTCTTCCAATGACCGGGTTTCTTGCAGTGAAAATAAGGATCACTACCCGCCGGTTTAGGCTTAGGAGCTGCTGCAGGCTTAGGCTTAGTGCTAGAGATCTGATCTATAGCCTTAGCCTTAGTCTTGTGCTTTCGTTTCTTGCTATCCTTTTGAACCAAGTTAACTTGACTTGGACCAGATTTTTTGATGCTTGCCTCAGCTGTCTTAAGCATCCCATGCAACTCAGCCAATGTCTTCTCTAAGCTATTCATTTGAAAGTTCAAAATGAAAGGCTCATAGCTTGTAGGAAGCGACTGGAGAATCACATCTGTGGCCAAATCAGGGTGTAGAGCAGCACCAAGTTTCTCCAGATTCTCAATGTAACCAATCATCTTGATCACATGAGGACTGACAGAACCGTTTTCAGCTAGCCTGCACGCAAACAAGGACTTTGAGATGTTGTACCTCTCAGACCTTGCTTGGTTCTCAAACATGCCACGAAGTCCCTCAATCATATTGTGGGCATCCGTGTTCTCATATTGCTTCTGAAGCTCAGAGGACATAGTGGCAAGCATGAGACAGCTAACATCAACTGCATCATTGGTATGTTTCTCATACTCCCTTTTCTGAGTGGCAGTAGCATTTTTTGGCAGATCATCAGGATAGGGAAGCTCTAGAACATATTCCTTTTTCTCTTGCTTGAGAACAATTCTCAAGTTGCGATACCAATCAATAAAGTTTGTTCCACTAAGCTTTTCTTTTTCAAGAATTGAGCGCAAATTAAAAGTGTTACTAGCGGTTGGTGCCATGATCTACAACAGAAATATGCAAATATAAGCACTATGTAAATATAAAACTCTTATAAACATTTTAACAAAAGTTCATTATTCCACTATATGCTTGGAACCATTTTCCCTCAAAACGACATATAGTGGTTCAAGATCCATATTCAACTTAGATCCTAGTGAGCTTTGGCATCACCGCTAGAAATCTAGTGACATAGGTAAGCAACACTTTGCTAATCACATCCCTATGTGACTCTTGTTTGTTGGGTGGCATCACATGCCCCGGCGCCAACACCATGCCCTAAAGCCCAAAACCGTTTTGATAGCTTTGTTAATTAAACCAATACTATGCATATAAATGTCCAACATTTATCCTAATAATTAAGATAGTTGAGGTACTCTACTTTGGCAGACCTACCATACAACGATCATAATTTTAATAGGTGCAGCTATTGGAAGGGCATATAATTTAATTTTTCTTGAGCGAACCTATTCTAACATGTTAATCATATCTAATATAAATAACACATGAAAGAATAGGATGATAGGAACATCATCACAGGCAATCATATTAACTGTGAAATAGTATGGCCCCTTTCAATTGGTGATCTCCATCTTCATTGTCATCGTCATGTCTCCCGTCCCTTCAACTATCATGCTTGAGGCCTTCATGAACTAACACTTAGCTACTACAACTAATAGCTAGTAATAAATTACATGAGAATATCAAGCATCACAGGTCGACACGCAGGCCGTTATACAATAATATGACAGTCTCAACCCAGCTGTAATTAATCATGGCACGCAGGCCATGCAAATCACACATATACATCACATGCATCTTTTGGGCCATACCATTCACAACATTCTCTGCAAAAACAAGTTAGGCGAGAAGCGAATGCTAACATGTGGCCAAAAAGGGTTGTAACAATCTAGGCGTGTCCGTACGGCGGTCCCGCCTAGATCGTATCTATAAAATCGCAATGAAAATCCTATCGGGAAAATCATATTTGCCCGATTTTGAGTCATTCATAATGGCTTAGTTTTCCATTAGGTTTTCATGAGTAGACTGCGGTACATAATTATGATACTATTGGCTCCTCTACTGGCGCACGCAGTTAGTCCCGATGGTGATTCCAGCCGGTAGGGACAAGTCGCGCGCGCACGGAGAAGGAACACAAATAAATCAATGATGCATGTATCGCTATCCGCCCATTACCTTGTGAACCTCCCTATCATCATTGATCTAATCAATCCGAACACAAAAACATGTAATAGATCTCATCTAGTACATCAACATATCAACTATATGCACAAGATCTAGATCACAAACTACACAAAGTCGGCTCTGATACCACTGTTGGGGAACGGTTAGGCTACGATAGCATATAATAATTTCTACCGTTCAACCAGAAAACCTTGCAAGAGAGGATCATGGATCGTTACCACTAGACGTGAAGGCGGAGCGGAAGCGAATGTTGGAGCAGCTCGATCCAACGTAGTCGCGCGTCGGTGTAGAGGAAGTAGTCGATCACATCAATCCTCTCCTTCTAGTCTAGCCGTCGGCACCGCAGCAGCAGCGCCTCCTCGCGGTATCCACACGTACGGGGTTGGAGCATCGTGCGCGACGTGCTAGCACCGGCAACACGGTTAGGGTTTTGTGGGCGAGAAAGAGGAGCACGACGGCTAGGGTTAAGGACTGGTGGAATCACCTGCGCCTTAAGCCCCTCCTCCACTTAAATAGATCCTTCTAATGGGCCTCGATTAGTTGGCCCATTAGTGGACTAATTCCTCACGGATCAATATCCGTATGACCCTCACATACGGATCAAATCCGTATTGTCTCTTGGGCATATCTCCAACATGTTTGTTTAATGATAAGTGACAAGAGTAACAGGGACACAATACTTCGGACAATCAAGCCAAGCATGAGTGTTCGATAGCTTCACTATTATGTCAACTTCAGTCGTAGTGATAACTCAGTTCATGTTCAACTCTGTTCTGATGGCAAAATTTGATTCTATAGAAATGAGTATTATTTTTTTAAAAAAACTAGATATTACTTTTGGTCTTCACAAACAATAGAATAGGTATTGTTTCTACATATACATTTTTTATACGACTAGCAATATGCACATGCGTTGCCACAGGGTTGAACATTTTAAAACTCTAACTATTAGTTTTCAGCTACTATCTGATTATATTTTCTCCTCTGCGGACAGAGATGCCCATCTGCCCGCCGAATATACGTGCTCGATCTGTTGTTCATGGTGGCGTCGTTTTCGATGACGAAGGCGTTGAATCGTGTCGGTGTTGGCGACATGCTCGCCGGCGGCATCGAGGGCCACGAGGTGCTTCATGTCATCCCGACACGTCTTCACGGAGGCATGAACATTGATGGCAGTGTGGAGGAGGCGGTAGAGGAACGCCACCGGGAGCGGCGCGTAACCGGTCGAAGAGAGCAGATCCATCACGGACTCAAGGAGAAGGATGTTTTTTCGTTATTACTCAAGTCACCGGCAAGGAGGAGCAGTTCAGCGAGTGTGAGCTCTGCAATCACCTTCTGGTCCGGATTAGTTTCTTTTTATTTCTCGTTACAACAGGCACTGACCGGATCGGTTATGTATTTTTTTACCTTTGTCCGGATCGGTTACGTGTTATTTCCTTTTCTTTTCGTACTCTGCTTTTCATTTTCTTTTCTTTTTTGTACGTCCTTTTTTTCTTTTTCCTTTTACTTTCCTTAGGTACATTTTTCTTTTCTTTTCTTTTCCTTACTACACGTCTGGCTAGCAGAATAAGCGGACGACTTCACCTCCTTCCTTTATTAAGTTGCAGAGATACAATGTAACTGGTGAAGATGGACCCTAAGATGATTATGGGTTGCAAAAAGGTGTATTAGATCTTACGCAGATCTAATAATTCAGGCTTGATTGGCGTATCAAACATTGGCATGTTCTTATGTTGCCTTCGTGGCATTCTTAATTCTGTAAACAGAGATTACGGTGCCTAATTCAGAAAGGTCAGTTTTTTTATTTCCAAACAGAGTAATATCAGGGAGAGTGTGCTCTAAGGGACCGTATCTGCAACAAGAAAGATCAGCTTGTACTTAGACTATCGCATATTTTGGATTAGTCCTTGATTTTTCAGAGGCGTAAAATCGTTGTGTATACTGTTTGATGGATGGTTTTATCAATTTTTCTAATGAGAACCATTCTGAAACCTCCACCCATGGTAGGGCCAATGTTAGAATACAGCCATCGAGCATTCACGCAGCGTTTATATAAAATCCACCACACCAAAATATGACAACTTGCATAATGGAAGCCAGGAGTATAGGTAATGCCGACAAAGAACGTGCAGTGGCTTTCTTCTGGAGCTTAAACACCGGTAGTACCTCGCGAAAGTAGCTCGCCTAATTGCTTAACATAATCCGGTTTCACATGCATTGTCTCAGTCTCTAAGATCCAAAGCACCTCGATCACAAAGTCTATATAACAGTGGCCATATGTCAGCCTTCAATCCAAAAGACACAGAGATAAGGGGAGAAGGAGAACCCACGGTGGCCAGAAAAATGAGCAAGATAACTTCTGCTGTGGCGACCATGTTACTGGTTCTGCTGCTTCAGGTGGCCCTCCTTGTGGTTTCAGCGACAACGGAAACTCGCCCGCTACGGGGTGATATACCCGACCCACAATATCTTCCTCCTTATCCATTTCATCCTCCTCCAAGAGGGAGCCATGGCCCATAAGGTAATCCAGTAAAAGAAGGTTCAAACTTGCGTATCCGTTTCTTTTTTTTGTGCAAGTCTACCACTTTTCTTATGCGGTCATCGAAGCGGCAGAAACTTTAGTTGTTTTATGAAAGAGGGAATATAAATGCATGCGCACATGCGGCTCAAACACCTTAACGCAATGGAGGGAGACACAAGTTTGTTTCGCTGTCCCTCCCGCCATGATCAAAATTCGTTGTTCTCAACCATAATGCACTATGGCACCTGGCTACTGCTTGCACAGTTACTGACGCGAAATGGTTAGGTCGCAGGCCGCGACAATCCAGCCATAACTGAGATTTTGGGTTTTTTCCCCTTTTGCTTCCCATGTCCATAGCTAAGAAGTATCGTTGACTGAGAAATTGGTTTTATGAAAATTCTTGCAAACTTGAGGTACAAAAGCCTTGGTGAAACAGTTGTTCCTGATTCGTATATTATTTTGACAGGTGTCTCCTTCTGGTGTTTCACAAGCCCGGCGGTGATTGCTGGGCATAGCCGTTTAATATGATAAGAATAATGTTTTTTTATGGTGCATGTGGTCCTTGTTCTAAAAGAAGGAGGAGCGGAGCTCATTATAAATGCGTGTGCTTACTATGTCAAACTATATACTATGTATCTTTTGATGTTGAGTTCAGACATTTCAGTTGCTTGATGAAATAAAATTATTTTATCTAAACAAAATTGCTAGATGGCTCAATCTCGTGAGAATAATATGGCAGTACATGATCTTGTCAAATTTGCTTCCAATTTATAGTGCCCATGTTACTGGGGCAGTGTTGTGCCCGAGTCAGTATTAACCTGTGAAATGACTGAAAAAAAAACTATGAAATACCAACGCCCGTTCCTTGATAAATAAAGTTCAGTATTTACCTCACGGTCAAAAAAGACTACACTACAAATGGCATTCTTCTGGTGCGCATGCATGTCCTCTGGGCCATCCCAATTCTCTTCCTTGTTGCTTCCTGCGAGACGCAATTCATCAGATGGTTATCGCATGACCTGCCTAAAAGTACTATTGGACAGCATCTCTGTCAAATGGATTACACCTGATGCAAAAAGGAACTCGTCGTCGATCGGGGATTGGAATAATCGTGACGCGTTGATCATTTGGAGAAATGATGCGCAGGACATGCTGCCCGTTGTCACTTGGTGTGTTTTGTAGAGTTTATGCATTAGTTTATTAGGTAGCTTATGCTATTATGAGTCATAAACTCTATTACACAGTTTAAAGATATAAGCATTTATTATAATAAACATTTATAAGTTAAAATTACTTTTATACTATAAACCATAACCAAGAAAAACCTTACTTTCAGCTCATGGGTCATCTTTTTTAGAATAAACTGTATGATAAGCTATTTTATCAAACAACTCGATTGCTTATGTTACAATAAATCAGATAATCTATATAAACACTTTTAACAAATAAACTGGAACATAAGAAATTTTTGACATAAGTAAAAGCTCTACAAAACACACCCTTATTCTTTCAAGCTGATGAAGTTGGCCAGCTCACCATGCTAACTTTCAATGTAACCAGTAGCCAAGGTCCTGAGAAGCGCGGCCGAACGCATGGGCCGCTCGTTAATGAACATCGACGGTGCATGCATGTCTTCGGACCATTTAGTCATAATTAGACTAACTCCAATAACATATTGTAAATTGGAGAGATAAATATAGCTTTGCCTCTCATAAACAGTGCAGATTTGGAAAGGTAATTATTGTTGTCTCCAATAGTGGAGAGGTAAATTCATTTTTTAACTTGTCAAATGCAATAGAGGAGAGAGGTAATTTATTTTTAGCTCTTCTCTCTCCACATATTGCAAAATGTATGTCCATTTGCCTCTCCTGTTAAAGATAGAGAGAACCAAAAATGCATTTGCATTATATTATTGGAGTCAGTCTTAGTGGCTTCTTTTATGATCACAAGCAACGACGAGCACGAGTCCTGCTGTTGCGTTCAACATAGAGAGGATGGTAAAGGAATTAACCATCATCTAGAGACGAAGACTGAATAAAAGAAGACACCTTTTTTTCACATGGGCTTGTCAGTCTAGTTGTAAGACATCTTTACTTCTTTTTTAAACGTTCTATATTAATTTGAGAAGTTTTATTGCCTAAAATATTGGCTAGTAGTTTTAAAAAATTACTGGTCAGTAGTTTGAGGGTAATATTTATAATTACACTTTTTGTTGAAACATAAGTGAATTGTCCAGCCTTCCTTATCAGCTTACACTTTTGGGTGAACCGGTTGGTGCATAGTAGCTAAACATGATATCAGAGCCAGAGTTCTTGAGTTCAAGTCCTAGTGGCTGTATTTTTTGCTACGCCGTTGCGCTCCGAGGGAGCTGCATGTGAGGGGGAGTATTGAACCATAATTGAATTGCCCACCCTTCTCATCAGCTTAGCCTTTTATGTGTAACTGGTCAGTGCATAGTAACTTAACACTTTTAATTAATAAATTTATGATTATTTTTACGATAGAATATTAAGTCTATCAAATCATTAAAACATTAATTCATCTTAAATAATATAAAATATTAGTTATTAATCAGATTATTAATATAACTTTATTCATAATAATAAAAACTAAATACTATAAATTTATAACTCTTATTTTTTCCGATACTATCCTCAAATTAAGAAACTGCTAATCAATAGTTATGATTTTAGATAAAATCTATAACGTTAGATCAAACTACTGCCCAACAGTTTTTAAAACTACTGATCAGTATTTTGAACAGTAAAACTCCTTATTAACTTATCAGCCCAACAGTTTTTAAAACTACTGATCAGTATTTTGAACAGTAAAACTCCTTATTAACTTACCAGGTGGGCTAATGCCCACGTGGACACAAAGTATTTACTGTTCCCAAAAATATTCTCACAGTCCACACTAAAAGTGACCTCCAAATCTTAGAGAGTCTACCGAATCTGCTATGTAAAAACCATATTTCCTAATTAATGGACTGACAGACTACTGCTGGCCCGTCATATATCATGTTACCATCTTCGACCGATGGCAACCATCGGTTGCGTTGCTATTGGTCGAAGATGGTATACGTCGAGCGGAAAAATCCCTTATCCCCTCCATGATCCAATGTTATGAGCACAGACACGGAAAGTCAACAGTGTAGAAGAGACAGCAGAGAAGCACGTGTAAGTATAATCGCCTCGTGCAGCCCCTAATCTGCCCTAAACGATTAAAAAATTGATAATCTGCAGCTGTGAGTTGGCTTGGTTGATCCAAATATCAAGATGAATCAACGGCGACAAGATCGTATCGAGCAGCACCTCTGTGTGCAAAAATCACAGGAAGAAATCCATCTGCTTTTCAGCACCTGACGAACTTCTGCACGCCTTTGAAGAAATCCAGCTCGTAGTTATCAAGGTCCTTGAGGCTGTGTTTGACGTCCCTCACCAGAACCTTTCTACACCGTCCGGGCTCGACACATCTCCTCGAACGAGACATTGAAGCCTGCAAACACGTAACTTCCTGCAAACAAACCAAGTCAGTAGTTGTATTGCACGTCGATCTCTCATCTCTGAACTAAAGCAATAAATTCAGAGTACAAAGTCTCCGCCGTGTGCTCTACCACGCTACTATACTGCTGCATAATGATCTCATGAATACCATAAGGTCAAATTTGCTAGGAGATACTTGTTAAAGTTGGCATTTGCTAGTAAACACTATTCAATGTTATTTTTGTTCTAGTACACTACTAAATTATGACAATTGGTGAATAAACGCTCTAACCATTAGACTATGACTTTTCTTAAGAGAATGTTTTATAAATGATCAAAGTACCCTTATGCACTTTTAAAATATCTGGCCATTAAATCAATATGTTATATTAATTCTATATTTAGTAAAACCTTTTCAAAGAGTATTAATATTTTTTTTCAAAAGCCTATAAATTATATTTTGAAATATTTAATAATGCTTAATAGATATTTTATAAAAAATATGGATATTCTGAAATAATGCTTAATAAATTTTTGTGAACCACTACAGATAGATTTTTAAAACATTTGATTAAGGTATTTTTGTGAACCCCTAGCACATC
This sequence comes from Eleusine coracana subsp. coracana, assembly GCA_032690845.1. Classification (NCBI taxonomy): domain Eukaryota; kingdom Viridiplantae; phylum Streptophyta; class Magnoliopsida; order Poales; family Poaceae; genus Eleusine; species Eleusine coracana. The sequence goes on from MU847498.1 coordinate 27,525, forward strand.
TAAGCACATAATTATATTTATATACGGCATAAGCATATTAAATTTTTTTATAAGATGTATTAATTTTCATCTCATTTTAGAACATCCAATCCCATAAATATATTTCTTTCCTAAGTATATTTGTAAAAAATATTTAAAAAAATTGATTATTTTTACCACCGATAATAATTATATTTATAAAACTTAATTTCCTTAAACATAATTTTTAGAAAATGTTTTCAAAAATGTTGTTAATTGTATTTCAAAAATATAATACTTATGAAAAATAAATAAGTTTTCTTATAAAATATTACTAATTCTTTGAAATATAATTAGTAAAAATATAATTACATGATCGGATGTGCAAAAACTATCTGCAAGGATAATATGGTCATTTTTAAATTCCTCTCTCTCCTCTATACAAGAAAAGTCATAGTTTAATGTCTTTAATGTCCATCGCAAATTGTCACAATTCAATAGTGTCTATTAGTAAACCAAACTTGAAGAGTGTCCACTAACAAATGGCAACATTCTATAGTGTCCATGAACCTCAGTTGAATGTTTTGTGACATATAGCGAACCCGCTTGTAACATATTAAGGGTGTGTTTGGTTGAGCTTTTTCTGGTTTTGACTTTTCAGAAAAGCCAAAAACCCTACCAAAAGGGCTCATATCTCACAACAATTTTTTAAGTTATCAGCTCACAGTCACGTTTTCACAGTTGTTTTCACCAAACAACTTTCAGTTTTTTTCACAATTCATATCTCATAACAGCTTTTTTTCATAGCCCACAACCCACAAACACTTTTTCCACAGTCACAGCCAAACCAAACACATCATAAACCCGTTATCCAAGCAAAACTTGACCCATAGAATACTAATATACACAGATGGAAGTACATGACCAAAAGAATACTAATATATACAGATGGAAGTATATGACCAAAGAATACATAGCGTGCAGGTGTATGTACATGACCAAAGAATATATAGAGTGCAGGTGTAACTATATGACCAAAGAGTAGAACTAGTTCATCTTTATTCCCATTGAAACAGAGAAAAACACCACAAGGCAACAATCATCCTTTTTACATGCTCAAAAATTCTCAGCAGGTTGTTACCGCGAAGTTAGGTGATGCCTGAAATGGTGGTAGTCACATTAATAAAACTCAATATCAGTCACTGCAGAATACTACGCCCGGCGCCCTTTTATTCATGGTTCTCAGCTTGGAATTTAGGAGAACAGAGTAAGTGACATAGTCTGCAACTGCATGGGTGCTGAAGCAGCTGCCCGAACTGTGACCAAACGAGTAGCACAAGTATGAGCTTGCACTTGTCAGATGTCAGCCACACTGCATGGTCTTGATCTTGTTTAAGTATGACATATTTAGCACACATTTCTCAACCGCAAGGCTCGGGAACTTCTGCATGAATGGTGGACATGCTTTCCCTTTTACTGTAGTGGAGCACTGGAATTTGAGTTTGAATCTACCGACAACATAGTTCGTGTAACATAGTTCACTTGTATAAATGTAGAAGCAAAATGCATGAAAGATTAGTAAGATTCCTTATAGACATGGGCACGAAAAGGGCCAAATGCATGTATTAATGCTTTGAAGTGCAGAGGTTTTGTTATAGTGAAAAAGAAAGAAGTATGGAAGCGTTGAAGAAACGACTTCTGAACAATGGAGTTTAGGACAGAATTCCCCATTAGGTATCATGTCCATTTTCAAATCCTTCTAATAAATTACTGAGACTAGTAGCATCCCTGAACACTAACCACGCGAATGTGCTCCCAATACTATTTGATGTATAGCATTAAATCTTTCATGGGGCTACCGAATCAAACTTCTGCTTGTCAATTGCTACTCCCTTTGGCAGGACAAATTGCTAAAAAGACAATTGCTAATCCCTTTGACGGGACAAGTTAAGGAACTCGTGGAATGTTAGTGTGAAATAAGTTATAGTTCAATTTTGATTTGAAGGTCAAATTCAGAGCACTGTATATGAGGAAAATAGTAGCAAACCAATTATATCACCTTCAGTGGGCCTTCTTGTGCAACAAAGCTGGTACATATGGCCCACAACATAATAAATATTTTATGTCATGTCCGTCTAGTGAATTTCACATCCATGTTATACTAAGGACAGCAACAAGTATGACACAAAATATACGGATGCTAACTGATAGATCATATCCTCAACAAAATTAGTTGATATATATTACTTAAAGAGTGAAATACATCGTAGGTTCCTAAACTATTTAACAATGGTCATTTAGATCCACAAACTCCCAAAGTGATCATCTGCGTTTCTAAACTATTCTCGGATGGTCATCGAGGTCTACGAACTTTATAGTGACTCCTGTCAGTGTTTTGTATCACCGGCTAATGAATTTCTGTGAGTTGCATGTTTAAGAGCAGATGGTTCGCAAGAGGACACAAAAGTTTATACAGGTTCAGGAAGAACCCCTACGTCTAGTTTCGGGCTTACTTGTGTTACTTGTGTTGGAAGTACAGGGGAGGTACAACAATGGCGAGAGAGAAGACAGGGCTCCAAGTCTCTAGTGCAAGCGGGTGTGAGCAAGAGTGTAAGGGCGTGCTCCTCTACGTGTGTGTGTGTGTGTGTGTGGATGGAGAGGGTCTGGGTGTATAAGAAGAGGCTTCCCCTGTTATACCTCAAGGGGTTGGGCCTTCTTAGAGAGAGAGAGAGAGAGAGAGAGAGCTATGCAGGTAGTAGCAGGATCATATAAGGTGCTACTAAATAGAAGGATCTTATCAACGTCCATGAATGCAAAATCATAGATCGAACTGCCAAATTGGCAAAATTCAGTAAAGTGTTGTACTTTATTTGTGAGGTGGTTATTTTCATATTTGCAAAAACGACAGGTGGCTTGAACATGTGCATGCTTTGTAAATCCTACTTCTCTTTCTTTTCATTGTCCATCTTTCTGACCACCATTTGTCTGCATGTTACTGCAATTAGTGTCTTTGCTTTGTTTTTCTCCCCACACTGATTGTGTTGCTTCGTCTTATGTTGGGTTCGTGTGACCATGATACCATCTCTTAGATCTCCTCATTCTCTTCTTCCTTCCTCAATTGAGGATTCGTCCCCTCAAAGGGCATTGAAGATGTGTCGCTAGGATCCGACATTGTTTTCTAAAGTGATGCAAATCCTGACCGTCATCTGTCAATCCATGCTCAAAGTTGCATGGAAAACAGAGCTCACTGAAGTGGGTTCTTTCATTTGGCATTGGCTGGTGAATGGGAAATAATTATGGACTTGTGTTATGTGTCCTACATTGCACATCGGTTGTATCAGCCTGTTTGTTCTATGCTTGGGCATATTCATGATGTCATTCTACCCTTGAATCACCTTAAAATTTATATCCTTATGATAAGAAAATGTGTCTACGCATTTAGGTTTGTCAATGCATAAAATCCAATCAAAAATGGCATGCTAGTGTTGCAAGCTCAGAGAACATAGTCTGTCATGCTCTACCACACTTCTACTGTTCTGCATAATATTACCATGATGATCTGAATTCTGAAGTACATACATCACAAAACATTCCGTTGAATTGAAAATTCCTAGTTTGTTTTTGTATTTGGGATTTTATCTATAGGACACTCAGAAAATGTGTATTTGTCTTTATAAAACTGCACCAGCTGACTTTGTCTCCTAGACACTATGAAAATGGAAATTTATCTACAACACACCACCTTCATTATTTTAATAAATTTCTATTGATAAGGAGAGACAATATGTTGTAAATGACACAAATGCCCTTAACTCATCTCCTCCACTATCGTTTCTCATGGCTTGGCCACGACTCCTGCGACCTCGCCGACTTCACCTCCCTCCTCACCGCGTTTTGCGATCCTGATGCTACTGTCGAGTGCCACAATGTTCATGCCAAGCTCGGCGTGGACACCGACATGAAGGCGACAGTGTAGGCGGCTGTCTCTGATGGCGCGTGATGCAGGGAGTTTTCGATGGTGATGCAGCAACTCAGGGTGCTCGTCAAGGGGTGGACATCTACATCGGTGAGGAGAAAGACACATGTGGGGATGAATGAGATAAGACACAAGCAATTCGGTCTGTTTACCATTAAAATAACTATTTTATTTGGCATGGTGTTCTACAGACAAATACAATTTTTCATAGTGTCCGTGAGACAAAGTTAGCTGGTGCAGTGTCCTACAGAAAAATATGCTAATTTGAGCGTCTTGTAGACAAAAAAAAATCCCTTTGTAATTTACAATGGTTCCCTAATGTTGTTGCAATGTAATGAGCGGTAATCAAATACATCCATGTTTGTGTGAGTATCAATAACCTAGATTGGCAACAACAATACTTACATGTGAAATAGCCTATGCACTGACTTTGTTTGATTGAACTTTGTAAGCTTCATGACCATTGATGATTGGATCTCCAAGGTATGAATATTTTGGTGATAGATGACAACTATGAAATTATGGGGTAATATCTACAAGAGTGTTGTCTATATCGAAATCATCTCTAAACTCTATTACAAATTATATGGATAATGGCGGCCTTGGCAATGGATGACAATGACCATAAGCATGGAGGCTTTTGAGCTTGATGGAGTCCAAGGGTTGATGAAGATGGATCAAAGCTAAGGACAAGCTATGGAGCAAGTGTTGGGAACACTTGTCTAGTTGTTAGGGCTTTGAGTCCATAAGAAAAACCGGACTATCAAGGGGGTCTGGGTCATTTCTCTTAGGTCATGTCTAGTCGATGATGTGCATGGATGCTCAAGGAAATCACAGGAACTAGGTGACAGTAGAGAAGCCAAGGGGCTGTTTGGAGAAGCCAGAAAACGAACTCAAGTGAGGACGAGGAGTTTCAGCTTCTGGACGAAATGATCGAATAGATGGGTCAGTGGTGACCGGACTGTACGGTCACTAAGAGATTTTGTCTAGGACTTACAGCGGGCAGCGAGGAACCTGTCTGTGCTGAGAGCTGTAGTGACCGGATGGTACGGTCTATAGACCGGACGGTCCGATCTGTGTGGTTCCACACGGGGCAGAGAGGAAGCAGCGCCGTGAAATATTTCTGGACTGGAGAGAGAAACGGACCGGATGGTTTGGCCAGTTGACTGTACAGTCTGGTCAAGCAGTGACCGGACTGTCCGGTCAGTATGCCCAGAATGTTGATTTTGTGGAGCAACGACTAGTTGGAGGTTGGAAGCCTATATAACTTCATTGTTGAGGTCTTGGAGACCGCTCTTGGCCAGTGGAATTGCTTGGAGCATTTGGTGAGAGCCAAGAGGCAAAGAGGAGAGCACTATGAGGAGCTATTGCATATCTTGAGAGTGCTAGTGAGAGTAACTTGAGCATTGATGCACATCTAAGGCTAGGGTGTCCTTGAGGATGTGATCTAGGTTGTTACTCTTGATCTATGGTGAGACCTAGACTGGTTAGGTGTCGATGATCGAGCCTATCATGATCGGTTGTGAAGGCCGTCACATGTTTGTACACGGTTTGAGCCCGTTGGTGAAAGGGGCATCACTAGTGAGCACCCATGTCGGCTCAGGGAGTCTGGCAAGTTCTCGAGGGAGGCGAGCTTGTGCCTTGGTGGCAGCGGTGACGCGCATCGTGTCTTCACTCCGGAAATGATTGCGGGCTTGTGAGGGAGAACTCCACATTGGTGGTGGGAGGGACCGGGACTGTGGTGGGAGTGGTCCAACGAGGAGTAAGGGAAGGCACCTCATTTCGAGACCTCGGGAAAAAATCATGAGCACTCCTTGACCCCCTCTTTAGTATTCCGCAATTGTGTGCTCTTGTAACTAGGTTGAATTGTGGCTTGCATAGGCTAGTGTGTTTGGCTTCCGCGCTTGCTATCATCATGAACACTAGCATTGTAGGGTCTTGACCTACTAGGATTGTTAGGTTGTAATGATTGCTAGGTTCTAGTTGTGTAAATTGAAGTATTTGGATTCGTGGTCGGCTTATCGATTCAGCCCCCCCCCCCCTCTCGGTACGCCTTCGGTCCTTACAAGTGGTATTAGAGCCAAGTGCTCATGTTTGAGGCTTCACCACCTTGAGTAAGGATGCCAGGACAGGTGGGAAGTGTTCCCATATTCGATGGGAAGGACCACGGGTATTGGAAGTCTCGTATGCAAGCCTACTTGGAGTCCCTTGATCCAGAGATATGGATGGTGACCCATGAGTCTGATGCGGATGTGAACCTGCTTGAACCTAATTTTATTAAGAACAACACTAAGGCCAAGAATGCTCTGTTTGCATGCATATCTAAGGATGTCTTTGCTAGGTTGGATGCAAGTTCTACAGCACATGGTATCTGGACTGAGATTCAGGGTCTCCATGAGGGTACCAGTGATGTCAAAGAGGAAAGATACTATGTGTTGAAGAGCAAGTATGATAACTTTACTAGATTGCCACATGAGAGAGCTAACACTGTTTATTCTCGCTTTCATGTTCTAGTGGAGGAGATCAGTGCTCTTGGGGATGATTTCAAGCTCAAGCCTGTTAAAGTGATAAGAAGATTCTTGAGGCTATTCAAAGATCCTAAATATGAGTCCATCATCACCTTCACCTTGCAAGGTGACCTCAAGACCAAGACCATGAAGGATGTACTTGGCAAGATCACCGCCTTCGAGAGTTACCAGCTGGGTTTGGATGATCCTCAACCATCCAACCTTGCTCTTCAAGACGAGAAGCAAGAGCCTATCAAGAGCAAGAAGCAGGCAAAGATTAAAGAAGAAGATGATGATGATGATGAAGATGACTTGAGTGAGGACTTGGCTTTTCTTAATTTTCATGATTGTTTTGAATTTTTTGACGAGGGCACACGGGGCGTAGCCAAGTGTGGGTCACCTCAACATTTTGTCAAGAATCTCCTGTAAAAATTTCAGCCAAAACAAACAACCGAGCGAAAAGTTATGGCCGTTTTACCGAAAGTGTATCGAAACCGGTTATGAAGAAACCCGGGGTTTGAGTGAAACCCGAGTCGGGTTTGGGGTCGAGTAGAGATTTTTTTGGCGGGGTGGATGCAACGGAAAGTGGAATTTATGAGAGTCGGTCTGAGGTGTTGAGGGTGGGTTAAGGGTGGGATTAGGGTGGGCGTGTTGATCAATCAACCCTAGCACACAAAGCCGATAAAACCGTGGTGGAGGGGATGGTGGCTAGGATTGCAAGGGAAACACTACTGACGACAAAAACACAAACTAAACCACCGACTAAACAAGAACTAGGGCACAAACTCATCACTACGGACTCTGAAATTAAAATATGCAAAGGCTAAACATGTGGTATGGGCGGGGGAGTAAAGAAGGTAAAGTTCAAGTTATCTACTATGCTAGTAAGACCATCAATGAAGCACACAGATCAATTACACAACTTCTGAAAAAAACTGCTAGCAGTGATATTTGCCTTTGAGAAATTTTGATCCTATATTATTAATTCCAAGACCATTGTTTACATGGATCATGCTTCTATTAGATACCTTATTTCCAAAAAGGAATCTAAGCCTAGATTGCTTCGATGGGTTTTGATGTTAAGGTATTGAAAACTCCCTAGCTGATCATTTATCATGCATTATGCTCGAGGAGAAGGAGGCACCTATTGCTGATGAAACGAGACAAGAATAGCTCTTTCCGACCTATGATAATAGAGAGAATTGGATGCCAGATATTGTTGATGGTTTTAGAGGGAATCTCGATCATCTTTACAGAAATACTAGTAAAAGGGTTCATAGTGAAATGAGGAAATTCATCTGGGATAATCTTACCTATATCGATATTGTGAAGACGGAGCTGTTCAGCGGCGCGTACCTCACAAGGAACAAAGAAGCATATTAGAAAAATATCACTCTTTGGAGTACGGGGGACATTACAGACATTTTAGAACCCAAGCCAAAGTGTGGGCTAGTGGAATCTATTGGCCTACAATGCATGAAGATGCTAAAAGGTATGTCGCTAGATGCCCTCAATGCCAAAGAATTGGAAATCCAAATAATCATAATGCAAATAGTGGATTTCATGGGACCTTTTGTTACTTCCAATGGTTATGAATATATTTTGGTTGTTGTGGATTATGTTTCTAAGTGGGTTGAAGCTATGCCATGCAAATGCAGTTCAACAAGAAAATCCAAAGCAATGCTAACTGATTGCATTTTTCCAAGATAGTGAGTTCCTAAAGTAATTATAGCAGATGAAGACAGTCATTTTACTAGAAATGAGTTTATTAAAACCATGAGTAAAATGGGCATTGACCATAGGATTAGGACAGCTTATCACCCACAAACCAACGGCCAAGCAGAAACTTCCAACAAACAATTGAAAGAAATTCTTCAGAAAATAGCAACAAAGGAAGACAAGGATTGGTCTAATAAGCTGAATGGAACACTTTGGGCCTACCGCACAACATTCAAAATGCCAATTAGTATGATGCCTTACCAATTTCTTTATGGGAAAACTTGTCATTTGCCTCTTGAGTTGGAACATAAAGCATATTGTACAATAAAAGAGATGAATTTCAATTTGGATGCAGCTGCAATGAAAAGGAAGATATAGATTAGTGAGCTTGAAGAAATGCGGTTGAAAGCCTACAATAACACAACCATTTACCAGAAAAGACAAAGCAATGGTATGAAAAGAAGTTACTCAAAAAGGAATTCCACGAAGATGATAGAGTTCTTCTCTTTAATTCAAGGTTTTGGTTATTTGGCAAAGGCAACTTGAAGAGCAAATGGGATCGGCCGTACTTTGCTCATAGAGTTCTTCCTTCGGGAGCTGTTGTCATCATGGATGGGAAGCAGAACAAATACATGGTGAATGCCCAGCGATTAAAGGTAAATGTGGAACCCAACACTTTTGAATTAAAATCATTTGACATTTATTATGTAAGTGAGAAATTGGGTGGTCGAGCTTAACAACATAAAATAAAAGCATTGTATTGACTTTTTGTTTCTGTTTTGGTGTGTTTTCTTTTATTTGAGTTGGTTCAGGAAATTTTGCTTGTGTGTCGATCAACATGTCCTCTGTGTTGACCAGCATGGTCATGTCTTAGTCGTTTGTGAGTCGGTTATTCGCCTTCCTTCAAGATATGTTTTTGAGCCCTCCTAATTTAAGAAATAGAGTCTGATTCTAACAAGAAACTAAGGAATATAAATATGGGGGAGGATCTCTAGTTTTCGCATCAAAAATTTATGCCATTGAGTTCCACAGAAACCCTAAACCCTAGAACAATTTTAGACGGCGGATCCAGTAGCGGAGCATCAGGTGACGACCGGCACACTGATGGCGCCGATCGGCACAACCAGAATGTCGATCGGCATAAACCTTGCATCGATTGGTGTGATGGTGAGTTTTCTCCCATGATCCCTAATCTACCATGGAACCAAGATTGGCTAGTTTTGATGAGGACATCCTCTATTATTACCCGCTAGCAAACACACAACAAATGGGCCAAGTGGCCCAGTTGTAGTCGGGCGGTGACCGTGTGAGCCTCTGAATAATCCTACCATGCTTAGCTTGAGAGGAGGAATCCACCTTAAAAGGGAGAGCCACCCTTCTCCTATTGGACTAGTCTTTTATGGCGATTGGGCCTTTCCTCGAGTGGGTGTGTCGAAGTTGCGATGCCAAGATTGCGGGGGCTAGATCGTGCGTATCTAAAACTGGATCGATGTGTTGTGCTGCCGGAGTTGCGGTGCTAAGACTGTGGATTCCGGTCGGGTATCTAGAATAGGGTCGGTGTGTCATGCTTTTTGAACCCCACCTGAGTCGGACTAATCATTTGGTATCAAAGTTGGGCCCTTGTTAAGAAGGGGAGAATGATGAGGACATCCTTCATTATTACCCGCTGGCAAAGACACAACAAATGGGCTAAGTGGCCGAGTTATAGTCGGACGGCGACCGTGTGAGCCTCTGAATAAAACCACCTTGCTTAGCTTGGGAAGAGGAATCCACCTTAAAAAGGGAGAGCCACCCTTCCCCTATTGGACTAGTCTTTTAGGGCGATTGGGCCTTTCCCCGAGTGGGTGTGTCGGAGGTGCGATGCTAAGATTGCGGGGGCAGATCGTGCGTATCTGAAGCTGGATCGGTGTGTCGTGCTGCCGGAGTTGTGGTGCTAAGACTACGGGTTCGGGTCACGTATCTAGAATCGGGCCAGTGTGTCGTGCTTTTCCAACGCCACCTGGGCCGGACTAATCATGTTTCCCCGATAGATGAAGATCCAATCGTCCGGTCATGTCTACAGCAAGCATGGATGGACAAGAGCGAGTCTGATGCATGGAACAAGGAAAAGAAGGAGATGGATGGAGGTCTTCAAAAGAAGATGAAGGAAGTCTTAGCGTGTAAGGGCAAGTCTCAAGTCTACAACGAACAAAAAGCCATCTCTGAGAGGTACACCATGGAAAGCCATCTCTCTAATGATCGTCCATTGAAATATCAATATTTAGTTGCTTTTGAGGGGATGCTTTCTGCCAAAGAGAAGGAAGACTTGGATAAAGATTGTTTTCTGACTACTCATAGATCAAGGCTATATAGTGGGCACAATACTGAATTAAAAAGCACATTTGTTGAAGCTACTAACGTTGTAGGTCACCTGGATGATGGTATCGATCGACACATGGACGATGCAGAGTGGCACGAGGCCCTCCCGTGGGTTCTCACTACTTGGGATTCATAATAGTTAGATTCATAAAGAAGGCATAGTTCTAGGATGTAAGTGTTTTTACTATAGGAAAGATCATCAGAGACAAATCGAGAATTTTATGAATGATGATCTAAATTTATCCATGGAAACTTCGTCCAAGATGATGGTTTGCCTTTTGCCAGAGGCCGCAAGGTGCCACAAGAAAATAATAATGCATTGCTGTGCCGTATTACTAAGGAGCATGAAGCTAAGGAGATGAGAGAGAGAGAGAGAGGAATTTGGAAGAGATGAATGCTTATTTAGGTGCCAATGCCTCCTGTGCCGATCAACGCGGAAATCATGCTGACCGGCACGACCTGAAGATGATCAATTTTGTGACACTTAATGATGATTCTTCGGAAGATGAGTCAGAGACTCAAGCTACGCCAGTAATCTTATGAACTGTACAAATCCTGACTCGAACGTTTAACAAGGAGTCAATGGACGTGGGCTGGCTCTGAGAAACTCAAAAACTGAGCACGCAAATAAAAGAAAGGAAACGTAAATTTTCCACAAAAAAACAATATATAACACTGCCTTAGAGCAGCAACGGTCTATTTGACTAGATGCCGAATTTATATAATGTATTAGATCTGAGGTCTGAATTTATATTATCCACTGAAGTTCAACCTATTGCTACTACCAAGCTTATATATATAACTAGCAATATGCCCGTGCGTTGCTACGGATGCTAAATTTTACACAATCAAAGAACAATAAAAAGTATCAATACTTTTTAAAGCATAACTAAACCATATGCATCAGAAATAAGTCACATAGTTCAAACAATTAAATGGAAATGACAAATTCAATAATGATAGTATGAAATAATAACTCTTGTTGCTTTGTAAGCTTTTATTTTGTCATATCTACAACCAATTCATCTGTTTATCAACAAGCCTCTTCTTCACGATGGTAACATCTCTTTACATTAGTTTGTCATGCGTAGGCAACTTGAATATCGAGCCTACCACCTTTTCCTTTTTTTCTTGTGCTTCTTTTAGTATTGAAGATATAATTTGGAAAGTGGAAGTTTGTTTCTTCATCCATTCTGAAATTGTTGTTTTCGAAACTAAAAATCTTGTCCTAATGATGAAAATTTCAGTTCGAAAAGAATATTCTATATCAGAATGTAAAGAAAGTGGAAAGATTGTTTGTATATGTAACCCTCTCAACCTAACCTTTATCAGAAAATGAAAATGTGAACCTAGCCTCTCCTAAGGTTAGAGAAATTTACGATGAATGAATAACAATCAATTATTTTAGAAAAAAAATGACAGTTTTGGATGCAAGAAAGAGCCAATATCAGATTTCTGAAACCCTCATAAATTGGAGAATTCTTCTGCTTAACTGTACTACCTACTCTGCAAGTTAGGAAAATATATATTTTGATATAGAATATTCCTTCTACTTGTAAGCATGTCAAAAAAATGCAATATGTTTTTACCACAACCTACTTGAGTATTCGATGTTTCATACAAGAGGAGAAAAAAATGGTGATGAGAAACTGGATAGCTGTTGTTGCTCAGCAAAAACTGACTAAAACCCAAATGAATTTGCAAGCATGCAGTCCCACGTCGGTGGAGTTTGCATTTACAATGGAAAGTACACATGCAGGCCCAACTTTGGAGTTGGCATGCATGTAGGCCCAAGGCCAGACGCTTGGGCGATTTTTGCTTGGACTCGCATAGGCGAGTGCTGGGTGCATGGATCATTCATCATCTTTCTCCGCCAGCGTAATATTTTTTCTCTCTCCTCTCCAGTACAGCAAAACACCTTCGATCCGGCATCTGGAAAGGCAAATCTTGCTATCTTTGATGCAAAACGGAGTTCTGATGCACCCCCGTACCATTTATATCTTTTTTTTACGTAATATGAAACTAATTCGAACACGAGGTATCATAGTCCACGGCACCTACAATGGAACCGGACAACACAAAAATTCTAGGGTCGAAGACGACGGAAATCAACGAAAAAAAGTAAAAGACCACACCTAATTTATTAAGTATATACTAGAGATAGAGATGGGCGAGGCCTAGGGGGGCTTTCTTCTCCGTTACAAGTATCCAATGCAGGACTACTGAGCATACCTCAGTTGATTAGGTTTTTTGTGGTGAAACAAACTCACCCGAGTTCAAATTCTAGATTTGACAGGATGTTACATTGATGAGTAATTTTTCTTCCCTATGGATAATGAGGCTTATGTGCTGAATATTCAACATTCAAAATTCAAGATCAAACCAATTCAGTATTTTAGAGGCGTTAATAGGGATGCAATGATTCAATGGTGATGAGTACCCAACACTAGTACATCGACTTTAGATTGGTTATAGTTATCCCCACCGGAATACATAATTGGACCTGACCATTGAATACTCAGGGTGAGCTGTGGTCAAATGACTCTTCGCATCAAAGCCTCAAACCTCATTAGATCTATATAACGTGCCCCGACTAAGACATCCATGTGGTTTTGTTTTCTTATTTTTCCTTATGGAAAATATATATTGAGTGCCTATATCAAAGATTCGGATAATAAAAATGGAAGAAAGCAAAGACCATTCTAAGGCTAGTCTTGCTGGTATATATTGCAGGCTTAACGACTGATTCCAAAAATAATATAAAACTAATCGTAGCCTATGAGGTTATGACAAGCTAGCTACGAGCGCTATGGATCTGATGACAAGCGCGACGACTTTGATCGGGACATATTCTAAATATGTACCCATGTGCTAGCTACCTTATCCATGTGTACATATACTGGCGCGTCTGTGCTTCGAGGAGCACAACAATCGGAGCACATCAGTTTCTGAGTACACGCATGCAGATAGCTCAGGGGTTCTAATTTAGTAGCTTCGAGTACACGCAGATTGCTAAGGAACATGACGACGCTGCAGGTGATTAGTTTTCTGCTTAGTTAGATGTGTTGCTCACTGTATAACTTTCTTGTTCATATACAAATGGCGGAGATTTGCAAGTTCATTTTGCTCCAAACTTGTAGTATTTATGTGTTTCTAAAATTCGTGTTACAACGCTCCTATCCAGTTGATGACTGGAATGCAGGTGACGAGTGCGGGCGATAAAGTCAAAGTGACTGCCATCCCAATCCTCCCGCAAATTAAGGCCGGGCAAGAATGCAGCGACTTCGAATTGCTTGTGCGCGTCGAGGCGCCGCCAGTGTTGAAAAGGCGTCTCCCCATCGACCTCGTCGCAGTGCTCGATGTTAGTGGAAGCATGGGCTTGGCTGCGGCGCCTCAGGCAAAGAAACCATCAAGGCTCGATCTGGTGAAGAAAGCCATGAAGACCATCATTATGCATCTTCACGACGACGATCGCCTCGCTATCGTAGCTTTCAATGACAAGGTCGTAACCGAGCACACCACCAATTTATGTGACATCGCCGGTGGCCGGGTTTCTGCCGAAAGGATGGTGGATGAGCTGGTGGCGAAGGGTGACACTGCATTCAAACCAGGCTTGACGCGTGCCATAGAGGTACTATTAACACCATGAAAATCTTATATATAATCAAGTTCTATGGAGCTAGGCACAACTGAGCAAGGGTGTGTTCATTTACTGTCTACTAATTTTTAGATCCGTTCCATCAAATATTGAGATACTAATTAAAAGTAATAAATAAAAATTACTAATAAAATCCAGTCCATAACCCACCCTCTAACTGATGAGACGAATCTATTAAAATTAATTAGGCCATGGTTAGATAATATGATATTATAATAAACATCTACTAATGATGACTTAATTAAGCTTAATAGATTTATCTCGTAAATTAGCATCTAACTGTGTAATTAATTTTATATTTAATATATATTTAATTCATGTATTTAGTGTTTGAATGATTAATTGATATGACAACACTAAAATTTAGATCCCAAGAAACAAACATACTCCAAATTTATTTATTTATACTATGATCCATGAAGTTAGGCACAGGATCCTATTTTAGAACTTGCCCCTTGCCAGCTGCGACCATGTCCTGACATCAAATAAATACAACTAGCAAGGTGACCCACACCACGCTGATAGAAATGGGATTTACTAATTTTCAGCAGACTGAAAATTTAGATAAATTTCAATCACCATTTTAAGTCATCGGACATAGATCCAACGATTTATAATTATTATACAGATAATGCTAAAAAACAAAACATAAATGATAAACAATCGACTGAAAGTTTTCAATGCTTTTGAAGGCTAGGAAATAAGAATAGAAATGCTAGACCAATTTTTCAAAAGGAAAAAATACGCTAATACCTATGAGAGTTCATCTCTCCGCGTGGGTTGATCTAGGATGATGGACTCATTTTCTCGTTTATTTTGAATTTGAATTTTTCTAGTGGTTCCCACGGCTTGACTTTACTGTTGGCTATTAGATTATAACTAAAATTAACGGTTAGATTTTTCTTTTCTTTATATTAACAGTGTAATTTTTTAGAATAAACCTGATAGCCTTTTTTTACCTTCAAATGATAGATAGATAGATAGATCATGAAAATAGAATTATGGAAAATAGAGATAATAATTTTGTATATAAGCTCTTTGTGACACTTAAGGTAGTTTGACTCTACGAATAAACATTTTATGAGATATTAATCCGTTTCAGATTTCTTGTCGTTTCAGACAAGAGTTTTGTGCTGGCTGGAGTAGTACATATTGTAACTGAGTAGTATTAATAATTAGGGAAAATCATCTAAAATACACAAATAAAATATGATTTTATCCAGAACACTCAAACAAATTAAATTTAGCTGATACACACTACGATTCTAAAAAAATTCGTCTGAGACACACTATGACCGTTTAAAATTTATTTTAAACTTTAATATCTTAATATATAAAATACGCCAGATATTAAAACTTTGCACAAATATAAATTATTGCATTCTCTATTATTATAAAATAGAGCTATATTTTTTTGATTGTTTTTGATGACTTGCTCGATCGATGAATTATTAAAACAATGAGTAAACAATAACAATAATTCTAGCTCTATTATTTATTAATAGAGAATACAACCGTGTATATTTATGTCTAGTTTCAAATTCTAACTTATTTTATGGGTCATGTTGCTTCTTCAACCAAATAGATCCTGGACGAGCGACCAGACAAGAACCGGCTAGGCTTCGTCGTTCTCCTATCCGATGGACTGGATAACAGCGGGGTCAAGTGGAATGATGCCACTATGCTCGTCAAGTACCCGGTGCACACGTTCGGCTTCAGCACAGGCCACGACCCCAAGGCACTGCTCACAATCGCCCAACTATCACGTGGTGGAACATACTCTTTCATAGACGGCAACCTGAGCAAGATCACGCACGCTTTCGCCATGTGCTTGGGCGGGCTCAAAACCGTCGTCGCAGTCGATGTTGAGGTCAGAATCAGTCTACACAGCACATATGCAGTGACGATAAAGGGAATCGAATCCGGTGGCTATAAGAGCTCCATAGAGAGCAATGTTGGCGTCATCGTGATTGACCTCCTCTATGCCGGCGAGGTGAAGAATTTCATCGTCCACCTCCACGTGCCTGCTCGCCCCGCCGATCATGAGGCGTGGTGTGTCACAGGTAAGTACAGGGATGCTCTGGGAGCCCAGCTTGTCGATGCTGACCATCTGAATCAATGGATAAAAATTCAAAGGCCGGCAGCTGTCGACGCAGCTCCATCCCTCATTGTCCAGGATCAGATTGCCCGGTTCAAGGTGCTTGACATCTTGGTCAAGCTCCACGACGAATTCAATGAATTGAAGAATGTTGCCCTGATCAAGAAAGGCGACGATGAGATCCACATAGCGAAGGAAGCGCAGAGAAGAGTGGGGAATGTGCTGCAGAGCAAGTTGGATGAGCTCAAGAAGTCGGACAAGTATTGGAAAGACGGACACAAGAGCGATGTTGATTTGGGTGGACTGGAGAAGGATGGTGACGCGATGGTTAGCAGCCTGCGACGAGGCCAGGGAGTGGCCTACATCTACTCATGGATATCGAGTCATCAAATGCAGCGCGCGACTACAATGGGCTCGCCCGACAAGGTTGCCATTGCGTTCCTCACCCCAAGGATGAGGGCGATGCTGTACGAGGCACAGAAGCAGCAGGTGAAAGAGGAGGACGGCCTACATCAGATGGACCAGGGCACAGACCACCACGGCTGCAGGTGCGTAGCCGCAGAAGACTCAAACCGGCGTATCGACCAACGGCTAGAGATGTGGTGCAAGCTGAAGAGAGAGGCGGCCGGATTGTTCGAGCAGCCGCCATCCGCGGCAGAGGACCTGACGGCCGTGTTCCAGGACGCCTCCCTCGAGACCATCAACCGAGCCATGCACCATGACATATACC
Source organism: Eleusine coracana subsp. coracana (assembly GCA_032690845.1). Lineage (NCBI taxonomy): Eukaryota > Viridiplantae > Streptophyta > Magnoliopsida > Poales > Poaceae > Eleusine > Eleusine coracana. The sequence continues at coordinate 44,529 of MU847498.1, forward strand.
TGGTACACTTTCATGCATATATTGATGTATCCATCGATTTTCATTGATGAACTCATATGAAAAGCTAGCTGTCTGTGGACGCTTGCATTGCAGGCCGTCGTCCATGCAAGCAACCTGAGGCGATGCCGTGAAGCAATGCTAGAGAGCAACCTGACGAATCTACCGCATGGGGACGGGGAGGTGGAGGTGCACCATGATCATGAAGCAACACCGCCGATGCACGATGACCAAGGGACCAGCGGCGACAAGGCACCATGACTGGTTTTACTTTTGTGAGCGCTTGCCGAGTGACAGAGCCAAATAAAAAAACAACTAGTACATGGGGACAGCGTCCGCCCATCTGTTCAACGATCTGATTTTCTTTTATAATAATTGTGGATACAAGCAAGTACATCCTACCTGTATTCCCTTTGTACTTTTCATTTTGTCATGCCCTATAAATTATTTCATTTTCAAAGTTCATGGACCAAAGAGAGTATACTGAAGCTTTTTAACGACCTCGGGTGCACTTTAACTCTTTTAATTTTGTTATGTGTTTACTGTTAGAGTATATTTGGTAGTTTAGATGATGTATCTAAAACTTTTATATGTATCCTTGAAGGTGTCTTGGCCTTCAAGTCTTTACTCTTATATATATATATATATATATATATATATATACTGGCCGATCGAGAGTTCCAATGCAATACCACCCAATCACACAAAATAGAACACTCTTGAGACTCCCTCATGTCCTGCGGCAATCAAATAGAAATGACAGATTTGGTGTAAGTCACAACACTTTGTAGATAAGTTATTACTGCAATTTTCCAAAATGAAAGGAAACTAAAAAAAAATTGGCGACAAACAAGCTTACACTTTCTAATATGCACCGTAACCATGGCTTGATTTTTTATATAGTTAAATATTAATGCAAATATAATCAGATGCAGATGTCCATTACAATATGCAAGTTAATTTTTTTCACTTTAGTCAGAATGTTCATCAAAACATGGGAAAGAAAAAAAAATACAGAGTGCAAACTAAATTTTATTAGTAACAGTAGCTGCTAATTTCTCTTCACACTGTCGCATATGTATATCCAGATTTCAAGTGGAAATGCTATGTTGTTGCAACAGTACTAGATGTAGGATTTCAAAAAAAAAATGTAGAACTAGATCAAGATTCAGGAGCTCTACAGAAAAAGAGCTTCTGCGGAAATAGAAATACCTGTCAGGTTTAGAACTTGTCTCCGCAGTCGATCCAACCAAAGTATGATAGAGCTATTTTTCTTTCGAGGCTCATCTGTACAGAATAGCAAGAATTATGCTCAAATTAGCTCTGGTTCAATTTTAATATTCTGAGGTAATTTTAAGTAGTTTAAAATTCTTTGATATTTCTTGAGGCAATCGTTCACAAATCAATTTGTTGAAGCAAGGTTCAGGCCTGAACTGGGATGCTAAGCAGCCAAGGACACTTCTTGTAGACATTTGTAATAGGCAAAAGGCTCCAGTTAATTGGGGAAATATTCTGTGCAATAGCTTGATTTTGTGCAATCCGTGCAATCCAGCCATGCAGCCATCCGATCGGCATCTGGCAATCAAGAATTAATCACGATTTGCACGTCAATCCCACTCGATTGTTTTTCCAAATAAACCACTCGATTTGCACGTCAATCACGATTTTCTGGAGGAAGTTTCGGAAGTAAAGAGAGATGTACGAGGGTTTATTTGGAAAAACAATCAAGTGGGATTGAGGTGCAAATCATGATTAATTCTTGATTGCCGGATGTCGATCGGATGGCTGCATGGTTAGATTGCACGGATTGTACAAAATCAGGCTATTGCACAGAATATTTCCCCCAGTTAATTGGCGAGGAACTATTTGGTCAACTATGTGAACAAAAACTGAACATACAGAAGGTAAAAGCAATGAGTGCAGCAGTGCGTGTCTGCCAGACTACCACGATTCTAAAGGACTGTTCTAGGCCTAGTAAAGCTCTCTAACTTGCAAGAACCAACAGCCATGGTGAGAGCGAACTGGAACCAGAGCAACATGAGTGCGACATTTCATCAAAACAATTAGTGGGCAACATGAAAACTTAGCAGGAATAGGAGGTGTTAGAGTGATTTACGGATCTCACTACGAGGGGAAGGCATAGTCCAGTGACGCGATTGATGTCGCCATGGAATGACGGATCTCACCAGCTCGCCGAGGTGTCATCAGGAACACAAAGGATGCGGACTTGCTGAACTAATTGAGCTCGTCGCTCGCCACGCCCCAGTCCAGCTTGCCTACCGGGCGTGTAGCCGCCACAGTCGATGAAGTTGTTATTGGAGATATGGTTAAGAGATAATACAAATTTCATTCGTATATCAGCAGGGTCATACAAATATTAATCCGTGAGCGATTAGTTCACTAATGAACTAACTAATCAAGACCTATTAGAAGGGTCTATTTTAAGTGGAGCAGGGGCTTAAGACGTAGATGATCATCTAGTTTAGAAATCCTAACTGTCGCCACCTCCCTCTCTCTCTCATGTCATCCTAAGTCGTGCCGCCGGTGCTAGCACACCGCGCATGGCCTTCTGTCCTATACGTGTGGATACCGCAAGAAGGCACTGCAGCTGTGGTGCTTCGGCTGCACTAGGAGGAGATGGTTGTTATAAACGACTACATACATCGTCGCACGACTACATTAGACGTTACTTCTCTAACCTTGCTTCCGTTCCACCCGCGCGTCTAGTGGTAATGATCTATAATCCCCTCTTACAAGACTTCCTGATTGAACGGTAAAAATTATTTCTAGCTATCATAGCCTCTTCGTTCCCCTACCTACAGTTGTTGGCTGCGCATGGCAAAGCACAAGGCGCTCGAGCTTATGCACCCCCCCCCCCCCGCCCTCTGCAGCCGATCGGCCTTGACATCATGCTCCTCGACGCGCCAGCCTACCCTTTCTTGCGGCATCTTCCGCTGCGCCTCCTCCGACGCAGCCACGGCTAGCTCTTCCTACCACTCCCCGCACCCCATGGCGGAGTGGTGGATCCCGCAGTTGATTGCGAGGAACGATGCGGATGCTCTTGCCTCGCCACAGCCGAGGCCATCGCGCTAGCCCACGTCCAGCAGGACACCGCAGAGCATGACGAGGTCGCGGGCAACCTCCGCTGCCCCTCGTCCGTGGCTCCGCACGTGCCGTGATGCGCCGACAACCATCCTATCCTCGAGAGGGTAGCGGGCACTCAGATCTGAGAGGAATAACAGGAGAGAGGGTGATAGAGAGCGAACTTTTTTATTTTTTAATCTTTATTAAAGTAATATTATAATAACAACCTATAAAAAAACTAAATTTTTAGAATCTATCTCTTTTTTATCACGCCAAATAATTTTACGTGACATTTATATAGGGTCACACCAAATTAACTGGCGTGACATAGTGCCATGTTAGAAGACACTGCTAACGTGTCATTTGGTCACGCCAAACTGTTTGACGTAACCATATTTATGTCACGTCAAATTGTTTGACATGACTAAAATAGGTCAGAGCTAAAAATTTAGTGTTCGAGGAGTTATTTATAAAATATTAATTGAGGAAGGGTCAAAATATATAAAAAAAAGTTCGAACAGAACAAACTAGCTAGGGTTTCAGCAAAGAGGCTGCTATTTATAGGACATCTACTTCATCTCAGCCGTTCAATTAAATCTAACGGCCTAGAATCAAGATACGATGCGAATTGGACCAAAATGGGCCAAATTCCATACTCTATCAAACTAACAATGTTTAATATTTTTAAATATTTGATTTTGCATATCTTTTGAATTAAATAGCAAAAAAATTATATTACATCTCGCAATATAATTTTGAAATGTATATATATATTACATATCGCAACTAAAAATGAAGTGGTAGCTATTTACTACTTATTAAAATAAATTTCTACATGCTTATGGAAACTAATTCCAAATTGAACTACATATACCACAAATAAGATTCTAACAATTACATAAAAATTATATTTAGATTTATAAGTTGCATAATAGCCCATCACACAGTGGAAGATGAGGAATTCAATCTTCAGTTTCAAAGTTATCAGAAAATAGTTGCAGTAAATTGAAATTTGGTCGGAAGATTCTAACAATTGAAATGATAGCATGTTTTTGGTCCATAATATTGTCAAAAAGTTTCATAAGATTTCATAAAGAGATAATATATATCATTCACAAAATGATACGTCTCTCATATAGTTCCATATAACTTAATTCAAATATATCACTTCCTCCCTCCGCCTGACGTCTCTCCAGCTGACGCCTCCTCTCCTCCCCACCACTCTACCCTTCTCCTGCCGATGCCGCCTCGTGCCTCTTCGACCGACGCCTCCTGCCGCCGGCATCTTCCACCGACGGTGGCTCCCCCTGCCCCGTGCCTCCTCTCCCTTCGGCATCTCATCGCCGCCCGCCCACCCGCCCCGCGCATCTCCTTCCGATGCCACCTTTCACCGCCTCTCCCGTCGTCGTGCTTCGGGCGACATGGCACAAATGGGCCTGATGGGCTGACGACATGACCTAGTCTGTGTAACGTGGCTTTGTCGTGCTTGGGCTTGGCCTCAGACCCGTCGTACTGGCACGACACGACCTGTTCGCCAGCTCGGGCAGAAGAAATGGCCCATTCCGTTGGCCACTTATAAGCTTGTTTGATGTTTGGGTTCATGTCCAATTAATAAGTAAAGCATAAAAGAATGAAAATACTATACTAAAAATGCTATTGAACTAACAATGAATGAAAAAAGAATGTTTTGTCACTAAGTTATTGTTAGAATTAGCAAAATACTCATACGTTTAAAATATAAATCAATAAATAAATTACCATATGTATAGATTAAATATCTTGAGATCCTAAAATATTACAAAACTAGCAATGTGTCCTTGAATTGCCATGGGCTTAAATATTTTAAAACTCTAAATAATAGTTTTTTGTAAATTATTGGATTACATATATATTTATAAAATTCTTAAAAATAAAACAATATCATCAAATATTTTCAAATTTAGATTTTTAGAGTATGCATTGTGTTTAGTATCGTGTGGTAATTATAAATAGAACAAAATATTTTAAATAAAATGTAAAATGGAATGTTACTCCTCCGTAGTGCTTATCCCAAAGACGCGGGCCCTTGAATTTGTCTTTCACAGAAGGTTGCAGTCAATTGTTTAGCAGGTTAGACTGGTGACTGGTCTATAGTCTCAAATTTCAGCTGAAGCAACTTTTAATCATCACTTTGAGCCATCGAATCTAGATTCAACGGTTTATAATTATTATACAGATAATTTTATAAAAGAAAAATCAAAACACAAATCAAAACACCATCTACTGAAAGGTTTTAGTAGATTAAAGGCTAAGAAATATTTAATTATTTTGGTGCAACTTTTTTTCTAATCCAACCAAAAAACTAATTATGTTACTATGTTTTTTTTAGACCGACCCAAACTATTTCATATTGGCCTTTCTTGCGATAGCAGAGGAGTAGTGAGTGTACCGAGGACTTGAGGTAGTATTAGAGAGTCAACCAACGTGTTTCCTGCTTTGTTGATGAGCTTCGTGAAGCTTGGAGACGGATCAAAGCATTAGGTCGCTATTGGGGTGGCTTGTGCGTGAAGTTTGCAAACTCGGTGAGGGTGTGGTGTGCTCCAGGCACTACGCGAAATCAGCATTTTACCGAGTGTTCGAAGCACTTGGCAAAGGCTTTGCCAAGTGCCAACACTCGGTAAAGGCTTTACTGAGTGCCAACACTTGGTAAAGAGCACTTGGTCGAAAAGGTTTCGGTAAAGTGTTTTTTGCCGAGTGTTTTTTTTTAAACACTCGACAAAGCTTCGCCGAGTGTCGAAATGGACACTCGGCAAATATTTTTTGAAAAAATTAAAAAAAAAACTAAACCACTATGCCATCCGTGTCCGGCCCCACCTCGTCGCCAGCCACCACTCCGCCGCCTGGGAGCCACCGTGCCCCTCCGCGCCGTCACGCTTGCCTCGTTGCCCTGTCGGAGAGAGGGAGGGAGGGAGGGGAGACGTCGCCGCACCATCGTGCCCCTCTGCGTGCAGGAGACAGGGCAGCCGCCACCGCGCAGGCCGGGGCCGTGTTGCACCATGCTGTGTCGCGCCGGTCGAGCCGCGCCGCTTGTCGCGCTGGCTGGGGCAGCCGTGCTGAGCCGCCCCGCCGCCGACGCCTGCCACGCCCCGCCCCGCACTCCCCCGCCATCGGCCCGTCCAAACCTAGGACCGTCGAGCCACCATGCCCATCATGCCTCGAGATGCCGCGCCCGTCGTGCCGCCATGCCGCTGTGCCGTCGAGCCGCCGGGCCCGTAGTGTTTCCGAGCCGCCGCGCCCGTCGTGCCGCCGTCCTGCCATAGACCACGTGCCGCCGTCCTGCCATAGACGTCGTGCCACCGAGCCATCGTGCCTGCCATGCCGCCGTCCTGTCACCCCCGCGCAGAGGGGAGGGGAGGGAGGGGACCGACGGGGAGGGGAGGGGAGGGCCCGTCGGGAGGGGAGGGGTCGGCGGGATGGGAGGGATCGGGGATGGAAGCGAGCGAGGGATGGGGAAGGGATATGGTTGGCGACTGGTTTTCTTTTATTGCCGCCGCGCGCTAATTTTTGTGCGCCAAAAGTTTTTGTTTGTTGAGTGCTCGTAGCCGAGCACTCGGCAAAGTAACTGTTTGCCGAGTGTCTGGCTGGAGCACTCGGTAAAGTAAATATTTTGTTGAGTGCACTCAATAGTACTCGGCAAATGTCCATTTTGCCTAGTGTCTAGTTGGGACACTCGACAAAAAAAAAATCTTTGTAATGTCAAAAAATTTTTTAGAAATTTCTAATAAATTTAAAAATTAATTAAATTTTGATAAAGAGGCAATTTATATGATCTAATACCTATATAAAAATATTTAAAGCCAATTTCAAATTCGAATGTCAATTTGACTTAAACTCTTAGAAACTTCTTCTCAACTATATGAAACATTTTTGAGATTCTCCATTATCTAAGCATTTTATGTGATAAATTATGCAAAAATTTCTCTAGCTTTTTCCTCAATCTCCACATATGATCTCATATTTTTCTGACAATTCTTATAAATATAATTCAAACATACAGTCGTTGTGACATTTTCATGAACAAGATACGTGAAATTTCTTTTATTTCCTAAATAAGGCCTCACATTGGATTCACTAACATGAATATTATTTTTTATTCACTTTATTTTTTTATTTGACTCACTTTTAGTTCAAATTTGACTTTATTCAATAAATTGCTTCAAATGTAATTAATTAACTAAATATAGTAAATAAATATAAAAATACCAAATTAAAATATGGAGTAACACATGTTGTATGTGTAGAGCATAAAAACTTTTAAGAGTAGAAGAGGAAAAAAATTAATTTTTTATCAAGTGTCAAGAAATAACACTCGGCAAACTCTTATCTTTGCCGAGTGACAAATAAAACACTCGGCAAAGATTTCTTTGCCGAGTGTATTTATTATGGCACTCATCAAAGTATATATTTTGCCGAGTGCCTTAATCTTTGCCGAGTATATTTATTATGGCACTCGGTAAAGTATATATTTTGCCAAGTGCCTAAATCTTTGCCGAGTGTTTGTTGTGTGGCACTCGGCAAAGATGTTCTTTGCCGAGTGCCCGATATATTGCACTCGGCAAAGATCTAGGCACTCGGCAAATAAGCGTTTTCCCGTAGTGACGAATGGTATCCTCATTGCCATCGGCTCAGTTCTCCTCCTCGTCCTAGGTCACCTTGCAAATTATTTTTCGGGAATACTTTTTTTCAAAAGGTTGAAAAGAAGCATTCCGTCCAGACAAGGTTGTTTTGTTTTATTTTTTTATTATTTATTTATTTGTAGGATTATATGTATTAATTAGTATTATGTATAGACTATAGAAAAGTTATCCTTTTGTATTCATGGGATCTAGATCTAAGATCCAAAAATATTGGTTGAAAGTAATCCTAATTTTCAACCGACTGAAAATTAGACGCTCACATTGCTTTTGGCCAATAAATTCTTGTCCATGGTGAGTTGGTTGTTGCACTCACGGGTGGCAGTTGCGATATCATTTTTGCTCAAGTGGCAGCTGCGGCAACCGTTTTTCTCACGCGGCAGTCATGGTTTCTTTTTTGGTTCTGGAACATACAGGTTTTTGTTCTGGGACGTACAGGTGATTTCCTTTGCTTTTGAGGAAATAACGTGTGAAATGGACTGCTTATGGTGATTTTTATTGGCCAGAGCCGACTGTTTATGGTGATTTTTAGTTGGCTTTTGGTGTATATACGTGTTTTTTATATAATTTTTTATCTAAAGCCGAATTGCTTCCATGCTGAATTTCTATTAGTGGATGTGGACTTTGGTGTTGTGGCGTGCAAGGCCAAATTTCTTTCCATGCCGAATTCCCGTTGGCGGACGTTGACGTGCCACGTGGTGTTGTGGTGTGGTGTTTAATTTTTGTTTTGTTACTCCGATCCCGAATAGTTTTTGACTCGTGTCTGGACGTGCTATTTTTGGTGAAAGCATGCACTTGGTTACAGTTTCACCGTATCATATTCGGACCAACTCAAAAAGATCAACACCAAAATACAGGACAGATGAACTCATCTAAATTAGGAGTAGAGATAACATTTTTTTATATTTTAAGGTGATGTAAAAATTAACGGTATGAATCCGATGATTTTCCATAATAAAAGATTAGATAGCATAAGCGATTGCTCTTGGCGGAAGTTCGATTGTAAAATATTGCTCTTGGCGGGAGTTCGGGGTGTGTTTGGTTTTCTACCATGGACTACCTTTTCAAAATTTGACGTGTCTGTAAAATTTGGTCCACATTTGGTTCGTTACTAAATTTTGGTGTACCAACAAAATTTTGGCGTTACCAATAAACTTTGCACTACCAACGCGGGCCACGGCGTTGGCGAGCAAAACGTTCGCCTGCGTTTTTGGTTTCTTGGACGATGGTTCTACGTGGCAGTAGAGTATTAGTTGCACGAACTCCAATATTATTCGTTAGTGATTTTTCAAATAAGAATAACTCATAAACAATAATGTTTAATTGTAATCTAATTTCACTATTATACTATTTGCAATTTAATCTATAAAACAAGATCTCACTTGGCTATATATCGTGAAAGAATTATTTTCTGATATGTGGGTTCCATACATCATACATGCAACATTGACAAGTTTTGGTAAAAGTATAATCCAAACGTTGTTTTCTTTGCACATGACCATGAATTGGTAAAGCTTCAAATCAAACAATATTTCTTTAAACATGATTTGGTAACGTCCATGATTTGGTAACACCAAGTTTTGGTAAGGCTGGTATGTGTAACAAACCAAACAGACCCTCGATTCGCCGTTGGCGGCTCAATTGCGTCAGAAACCTGGACGAAATGGATTGTGTCCGAAATTCCGTCCTCAAGTTGCTCGCGCAAGACACCTCGCTCGCATGCCAAATATTCGCTCGCACGCCAAACAGTTACATAAAGTTAGATTTAGCACAATCATTATTTTGCACATATGAAAACTTACTGTTCCAGATCTTTATTAACATTTACTTTTTGAATGCATGTTTACCTAGTTTTTGACACGAAGTGAGTAATAAGTTTCAGAATTTCTTGTGGTTACAAAGTTTTTACGTGCAATGAAAAAATTGAAACATCCAATCTGATCTAATAATATTGATGATGTGAAGTCTGGTTTACATTGCTAGTTCGAGTAAAGGTACTGAAGATGTACAATCCTTAATTGGAGACAATGTTTTAAGTACATATTTTTCTGACAAGTGGAAATAAAAAGGAAATAAGACTCAAATTTTGAATAGAGGAACTACATGAATATACTCTCCTAGGGGGGGCCTTCTTCTCTGTCACAAGTATCCAATACAGGAGTACTGAGCATAGCTCAGTTGATTAGGTTTTTTGTGGTAAAACAAACTCACCCGAGTTCAAATTCCAGATTTGACAGGATGTTACATTGATGAGTAATTCTTCTTCCCTATGGACAATGAGGCTAATGTGCTGAATATTCAAAATTGAAAATTCAAGATCAAATCAATTCAGTCTTTTAGATGCGTTAATAGGGATGCAATGATTCCATGCAAAACTGTACCCAACACTAGGACATCGACTTTAGGTTAGTTATCCCCATCGGAATACATAATTGGACCTGACCATTGAATACTTAGGGTGAGCTGTGGTCAAATGACTCTTCGCATCAAAGCCTCAAAGCTCATTAGATGTATATATCGTGCCCCGACTAAGACATACATGTGTTTTGTTTTATTACTTTTCCTTCTGGAAATATATATTGAGTGCCTGTATCAAAGATTCGGATAATAAAAATGGAAGAAAGCAAAGACCATACTAAGGCTAGTCGTGCTAAAATATATTGCAGGCTTAACGACTGATTCCAAAAATAATATAAAACTAATCGTAGCCTATGAGGTTATGACACAATGTTCTTACGGTTTAAAATTTTTTCATGTCAACAAATAAGAAAGAAAAAGTATCAGTCACTGCCACAGTGAGTAAGCAAGATCATGGTATAACAATACATGTATTTTAAAGTTACCCTCGATCTCCATAATGAAAAATATATACCTCTATACATGCTTCAAAAATCACCCACTATTACCACTATGAATAATAGTCAAAACTAAAGTATACAAGTTTATAAGTTCCATATTGTTGGCTCTGAAAAATTATCCACCACAACCAGTACAAGAAAATAGAGTAAAATACCTCTGATATATGGTTTCAAGATTACCCTCTATTGTCATTTAAAAATAGCAAAGTTCATAAATTACATATTGCTTCTTTAACAAATGATATAATAAACTAAAATTATATATAGTGATATAAAAAGTAATAATATTTCCACAGTACGACAATATTCATAATGAATATAGTTAGAGTGATGGTATAAGCCATGTAAATATATGGATAAAAGAAAAATGCTCGCACTTTGTTGGATAGGTAATAAGTGATTCATACAAAATGAAGATATAAAGTCTAATCACGTAAATGTGCGGGTAGATTGACTAGTTTTGTTTTTGTTCTAATAACAGAGTGGTGATTATGCTGGCACTTTGAAGCACAATTGTACTCGCTAGTCCTGAGGTCAAACCTCACATGCTTGTGATAGTTGCACATCCTAAGCAAGTTGCGCACTTATAACTCATGTTATTGCATTATTAGTTATCCTTTTCTCTGCAAATTATATTGTGGAACTTATACATGGTTTCACATACAGCTAATAATGCTTGAAGAGTAGAACTTCAATCTTATTATTTTACTTATAGTTATCTTTTATGTGAGAATGTCTTTGTGCTCAACTAGGAAGAGACATTCATGGGAGCAATAATTTGGAAAACAGACATCTCTCAACATAGAGTCACAGCCACCCATTCACGTGAGATGTGTTCTATTTTTAGAAAAGGACCAACTTGATCATGGTCTTAACAGATGAAACATTTCCGGTAAGGGTTATTGTCACGTGTGATCCAAAATTAATATATTATTAGTTCTACATGTACAACATCAAATTTATGTATACAACAAAACATTAAGCAATAGTCATTCATAAAGACTTACTTTTTAGCTTCTAGATTTGTGAGGGAACAATGAAAAATTTTGTAACTCTTTTGTCACCCCTATGTTCTTAATGTTGTACCTGTACCACGGTTATAATCACGGACAAACAAAGTTTCTGGGTAATCCATGCTAATTTCCATGTCACCTGCACTAGCAACATGGTTCCCAGTGTGCCCGCTACAGATCTTCATACGGCAAAGCAAGAACAAGATGCACAACCAAGAAGCTAAAGGTTCAGGGCACGAATTATACAGATACTAGTCTTCATATGACAAAGCAAGAACACGAACACTGAAAAACAACACATAAGTTGTTTTGAGCGGATGTGACCAACAACTTACCAGTGATGTCACCCCCTGCTGCCCCCTCTGGCGCGCAGAGGCTAAAGAAGAAACAACTAACCTCTAATAATTCTGATGGCAAGGTCTTGCGGGAAAAGACGAAGAGACAGGCCCGTGAGCACATGGACCCCATGACAAGCTCCACACCGTCCTCCCCTCTGATATACTTTGGTCGGTAAAACATTTTCCACTGAATACCTCGGGGCATACTCACGTGAGTGGAGATGTTGCTTCGCATCTGAACAACATGCCTTTTCATCTGACGGTTGCATGCGTATGAGCATATGCTGTTGGGAGTACAAATTCCGCTTCCGCCAAAGTGTTGGTTCATCCTCTGTTTCTGCTACTTATTAAGGCTCTGTTCTGCTGCTTATTAAGGCTCTGTTAGAACTTACATATCTAGTAGCTTAGGATCGTTACCTAGAGAAAAGAACACATAAAATTCATACAAAATGCATTGATCCGATTGTAGAATTTGTCTGAAAGGACTGCTGAAATCCTGTGCGTGCTTGATGCAGGGCTGTTTTTTATTTGTTATTTCCAAAACATTTTCATTCTTTTATTCTTTCAAATTTATCCACCAACGATATGCACCGTTAATACAATAAAAATTCTTTTATAAAGGTGGCTTTTTAGAGGAAAAGCATTTTTCTTCCACACCAAAGCAACCTATAGACATTGAAAAAAATAAAATAAAAACGTTAGTGACAAAAATCCTTAGCTACGACGATTTGTTGGTGTTGTAAAATTACGACGTTTCTAGTTTGTTTGTTACGACAAACAATTGTTTGTTGCAACTTGACATGAGTTTCGTTTGCGATGATTTCTATATGTTTTTTAGGACATACTTGAAATTATCGTCACCAAATTGAATAAAACGTTGGATTACTCTAATAGTCGTAGAATGTCATTTTTCTTATAATGTAACAACACAAATCTGTAGGCTACCACACTTGTTGTGATTAAACAACACGTTTATAAAGGCAGTCGAGAAAAAAACAGCTTAATTTGCTCGAGATTGCGGTCATTGAGGTTATCTCCAAGAGTTCTCAGAACAGGTCCCGTTCGTCAGCATTACTTCGGAGGAGCACCCGGTAGAAAAAGTTCCTGCCCGGCTGTCTTCAAATTGGTCAATTGGCAAATCTCCTGCAGTGACGTTCTGTAGCAACAGACACTGTTGAACAAGACTGCGATCCAGCAGGCTGATGTGACCAAGGCAACTCGTGCTGCTGATATCGACTATACTGCTGGGGGTTTTGTGCGGAAGACACAGTTCATTGGTGTGCCAATTGTCAAACACGAAACTTAACCTTGTTTGTGCTGGAAATAAATCCAGCATGTGCGTCCTTTACTAAGCAAGTATAAGCAGATTATTGTTCAGAATGATTGTCCCCGATGCCACTAATTCCCAAGACTTCAACGTACAACATGCTCAGCACTAACAAGCATCACACGTGCCTATGTTTCATTCAGAGTATGTGTGTGTGCTGTGAGCATTAACGGCGCGGCGCGTCATAGGTGAAAGCCAAAAATGCAAAACCAACTGTTTTGGAGAGCCACCGAAGGAAAGTTTCCGTTCATACATGGCATGACAAGTAATATATGGAGCGGTATATGTAATGTATCTGTTCATACGGTGGCAGGCTTGGTGAATTATTGCCTACATATGTACTGTTTGATGGATAGTTGCATGGTGCACTACTTTCCTGCTTCTGTAAATTAACACCAGTGTAGCTAATGGAGCAAGGACTGCTTCTAGAATACCGGTCAATTTTTTTTTCAGACAACCTTGGAGCCCTAAAGTACAACGGGTAGGTTGCTCTCATGGACTCCAATACACCGTGGCGACTAAGGATGCAAGTGGGTACTCAATGGGTAGTTGTGAGTCAAGCCTCTAGTTTATTTGTTGTACTACCTTTATGAGGTGGTGGGGAATTCTAGTTTATTTTAAAGACTTTTTAGATCAACCCACAAAATACAAAACTTGCATCCCTAGTGACGACCATGAGTCAGCTTTATTTTTATTTGCTCCCGTATGAGGCCAGGGCAGGGAAAGAGAGAAGCGGTAGCAGGCCTCACGACGGATCACCTTTGAGCCTTTGTTGAGCCCAGTGCATGCACTGGCGACAAGCTAGAGCTTGGGCTCCACGACCACCTCCTCTCTTGTTCCTGTTTCCTCCACATCAAAAATTTTTACTCTATCGCAAATTACTTGTTATCCTGTCTTTGTACTAGATATATTAAATATTCTACAAATTTGATTAAACCACCTATACATATTTATTAAACATTATGTAAATCTAAAAAAACGTACTAAGATGACAAGTAATCCCGGACAGAGAAAATACTTGATAGGAGCAGCAAGATGAAATATAGGGTGTGAATGATTTGACTATGGCTGTGAGAGAAAGCTGTTGTGGGTTGTAACTATGAAAAAAGTTGTTGTAGGCTGTGAGTTATGAAAAAGCTGAAAGTCGTTTGGTAAAATTGACTATGTGCTGTGAAAAATGTCTATAAATATCTGAGTAACAATCTAAATAGAAATTGATGGTAAAATATTGTCTTCATATATTAATTAGTCCACCTACCCGTGCTTTGCTACTTACTAAAACTTTTATTTTATTTTATTCCAAAAATATCAAAGTTTGCTTTTAACCGTCCTATTTATGAAATTAATGGATTATTAATGACCACTAAATAGGATATTGATATAGAATACAAAAATGTAAATACAAATATATTGACGCAAGCTGCTATTATTATGAGTTACGACAAATGCATCAAACATTGAGGCACCACCCTCATTCGTCCTCATCGCACCATAGTTTTGCTGTCCTCATGGCATCATCACCGGCGGTCGGTGGCGCCACGCCACCTCGTCATGCCACCCGCACCCTCCGCTGCCGCCCACCGTGCCACCGCTATCACCGCAGCGCCACCACGCCAACACGTCGGCCATGTTGCCCTTGCCACTAATCCCGCCCACCATCGGCCTACTGCCCAGGACTATGACGGCGCCGCCGCACCAACGGGCCACAGCTCACTGTCGGGTTATGAGCCGCCCCTCCCCCTCCACCGGACCACTTCCTCTATGGTCGGAAAGCACATAGCCCCCCCCCCCCCCCCCCGGCCGCCCCCGGCAACCTAAACAACACTAATGGATTCTAGGGGTTGCCGGCGAGGAGGAAGAGAGTGGGGAGGGGGATGAGGGGAGGTGGGCGGAGGGCGACTTCATCTTGCCCTAGGCAGAGGCGAAGAATCCTGGCAAAGCTGGTGCTTCCAATGAAAGCAGCTAGTACGCTTCAGCCCTTTGGTTGGCTTTCTACTTTTTTCATAGCACACGGTATTTAAACCATGATTTGGAGACCCACTTTAGCTAATTTTAGCCTCCGTAGGCCTCGTTCGGTTACACCGGAACGGCCCGTTCCGGGGCCTGTTCCGGGCGGATCCCTCAGGCCTGGTTTGAAGTTTGGCCTCCTCTAAAATGCCCGGTCGGTTAGATCTGAGCCGTATTGTAGACAGGCCCGGAATGGCCGTTTCCCACTCTCCACAGCCCGGAAGCAAGCCCCATCTCCTACCCTCCGGATCGGAGCCTGGCGACGACTCGACGCGACGCTGGCGGCGCGGCAGGCGGCCGCGGGGCAGCGCGACACAACCACAACGACGATGCAGCTGTTTTCTACCCTGTCCAGTCGAACGACGCTTTGAAGGCAATTGAATATTTCTAGGTGAGGAATTGGATTCCGCGGGGATTAAGTGAAGCAGCCGGAATAACTCGATCCCCTGCTGGAACTATTCTTCTCGTTGATTCGTTCCGCTACAACCGAACGAGCCCGTACTCGGACACGAAAGCCAATTCCATTTTGCACGGTCCATTCCCGCTCTTCTAACTACTCCATCCATGTCGGATTTGTTTAAGACACTGGCTGCTTTCTTGCGCTACGGCGAGAGTTGGGCTTTCTTTTGAACTTTTCCAGTCTCAATGCCTCACCGTCCTCCTCCTCAACGTTGGTTCGCCAGCGAGTCAGTTTGAGCGGAAAACTGGCGGCCTTGCCACTATGTTAAAAGTTGCAGCGCCGTGTTGACGTGTTGTGTTTCCACAGTACGTAATGGACAGGTGACAGAGGAAGGAAGAGAGGTGCCGACACCGTGCTAGGCTGGGCTAGCCCAAGAGGGCTGTGCTAGATCGACATGGGCATGGCTGGCCGAGTGATAAAGAATAAAAAGAAAGGGGGCCTGTTTCGGCCCTGAATCAAAAGAAAAAGATTCTCATCTCAAGAAGATTTTTTCGACAGAAGAGAAAAGTCGATTAAGGTGTTAGTTAGCCAAGGTGAGTTTATTTTATTCTCATTGATACTACGTGACTTTGTTATGAAAATCGAAATACAGGGCAACAGGACGTGCAAAGGTGAATGTTCATGACAAAACATTGACAACTGAACATGCTGAATATATTTAGCATGTAATACAGTTCAATCATGGCACAATATATAACCACACAATACGTGTGGCCTCAAGCTGATCCGGTATTGGATACGTATGACGTACAAAATGATCCAGGCCTGTAGCTTTTGGTGCTGACCAAACTCTATTTCATCAACCGTATATGTATCCCGATACATGTATGCTGGCCTGGTTAAAGGCAAGCACTTCTGCCAGGAAATGAGGCGTGGTCTGCAGATTCCATACCACGCCGATCCGTGATTTGAGAGACAATCGAAGAAAATGGAAGATCCATTCACCTGCAAATCAAAATATTCGATTTTCTACCTACTTACTTTCCTTTATATCAATGAAATGATCTGGATTTGATTCCTATCTTACACCCTAACTGTTAGAGTATATTTGTTAGACTAGATATTATGTATCGTAAACTGCTATATGTATCCCGGAGGTGCTTTATCCTCCAAGTCTTGTACTCTCATATATACCGGTCAAGAGGCTCATTGTAATATAACCCATCATATTATTCCTCATCTATTCTCTCTTACATGGTATGAGAGCCAAATCGATTTTCCGCTGCCCACCCTCCCTAACCCTAGCCATCGATCGCTTCTGCACCGCGCGCCCCCGGGAGATCGATCTCCATGATCTCGCCAGGGGCAGTGCCCTGTTTTGCAGCAGATCCTATCGATCTTGTTGCATAATTGTTTTGGGTCACAGCATCGATGGAAATCCGTGCACAGATTTCCATATCGGCGCACTGCGTGGAGTCGCATCATGGTCACAGCAGATCCTTCGTTCGAGTGGATCATATCAGCGCACTGCGTGGAGTCGCATCATGGTCGCACAGCCTGGCCTCTGATCGAGCTGTCCCTTTGTGGATGAATTGATCACCGCAACTGCCACCCCTGCTGTTGCATGTTCGTGATGTCCTCGTCTATTGCAGCCATCAGGTCAACACGGCAAGGATAAGGACATGTAAAGGGTATGGCTACACGCACACAATGCTGCTCCCAAGAGGATTTTTCATCAACTGTTGCAAGTTTTTTTTACTCGATCACTGATCGAGATTGCGTCGCCCACCGCTATTGACATCGCGAGCCTCTTCCCCAACACCGGCATCGACTACACCGGCCTCCGATCATCTCCAACACTTGCAGCGCAGCCGAGCATCAGGCGCACAGGGGACGCCTTCAAGCGTTGCTGCCCGGCCACCTCGACCGCAGATCCTCGAGCTAGCTTCGTCGTCGTCACCGTTCGGGACATCCTCGACATCGCCGCCATAATCTCCAACCTGTGCGGCATTGTTGCGCTTCTGCACACACCATCGGTCTGATCAACCGACATCGTGTGCAACGACGTTGAGGCCGCGTATCATGTCACCGAGCTTCGGGTTGCCGCTACGTCGCCTCCTTGGACCGCAGCGTCGCCGCCTGTGGTCGCCATAGACTTGAGAAGTGTCTTTCGAGACACGACTCCGTCTTCTATGGCTTCCGCTGCTGCATCTTCCTCGTCGTCTTTGCGCACCGACGACTCGATCGTCCATGCACATGGTCTTTGTCAAGTTGATGGTTCTTCTTCGCCTACCTCGAGCACCGTCGCCGTGTTTCTTTAGGCTACCTGCGTTGCCACTCTTGGCCGCTGGTTCTGCCACGTCTTCAACTTCGTCTTCGTCCACCACGACCACGTTGCCAGAGTTGTAGTCTCAACCTCGACTCCTCTTCATCTACTCTGATAACTGCGGGCTGCACCGGTACTCTCCTTCCTCGCCTCTCTGCGCCGTTACCGTCATGGAGGCCTTCTCCGCTGATCTCCTCCAACACTGGTATATGTTCTTGATGGTCCCTATCTCCGTACGTTCGGTATTGGCAATATCGATGCGTGCCTTTGTCCACGACATGTTCTCGAGCCTGGCAAACCCGAGGAACATCTTGTCTATGATGGCTTGACTATATCGATATCGGCATCGACCTTCTACCTTATGGTGCCTCGACTGTGTTGTTGTCTTCGTCCAACCCTCCTACCTTGGCTCCTTGCGTCCGCGGCTTCATGTGCGGCTACCTCGACATCGACAATCTCAGTTACATTGACCACGGCTACTTCAAACACAGCTTCTTCTACCACGGCTACTCGTCCTCGCTCTCGGCTTCCTCGACATTGGTACAAAGAGCTATCATCCGCATGTGCTCCTCGCCAGTTTTATCTCCAGTTGCAGCATCCACATCTTGACGCTTCAACTGCGGGGGATGTTAGTCTGTCGGCTTTTACCATCGGCTTCTTCTCCAGTCTTATAATCTGCGGTGCTCCCGCTGTGACTGCGGGGGGATGTTAGAGTATATTTGGTAGACTAGATATTATATATCGTAGACTGCTATATATATCCCTCCAAATCTTGTACTCTCATATATACCGACCGAGAAGCTCATTACAATACAACCCATCATATTATTCCCCATCTATTCTCTCTCACACTAACGCACAAGAGGAAAGACTTAGGACTACGGTAAAAGATTCCTATCTATTTTTTTTGTTAATTAAAATGCTCAAATCTTGTTGGTGTTACAATGAGATATCATGAGAAAATCAAGATGATTGTTGATTGAGCCAACAAGAAAGGTTTACAATACATAGAGATTGTGCAGCCGCAAAAAGGGTATTCGGTGCCTATCAGGCATTTGCATGTTCGTCTGTTTCGTGCTACTTGCATTGTTTGTTTCGACCTTAGGAAGTACAGCTACAAAGTAGCATTAATTAAAAAAATCAGCGAACGAACCAACCTCTGGTTGCTCGAGAAGAAGGTAAAAAAGCAAAGAAGCAGCCATCCCGTTGGTATCCAAAGTGAGAATTTGATGGTCATCCAGCAAGTTCTTTTAGTGACCATATGAATACAAAGAAACATCAGCATCCATTTAAAACCAGCTAGCGTTATGACAATATCACCTTACAAAGTGAATCCGCTATGAATGCTACCCAACTGATTCCTATAGCGATCTGCTGATCCCTTCCTAAATATAAGAGATCTTTTATGGTGCTTGCAAATATTATGAACCGTCCATTCCCTCTAATCCAAGCCCCATAACTAAAAGTACCAACTAAAAAGTACTTAAATATAGATGGAGGTACTTAAGTATTAGGGGTAAGGAGGTACCTTCATTTATTGACTTATCTGAAATGTTAGAGACAAGGAAACCAATCAATCACGTGATTATCTCTTTCCATACATTGTTTTGGTAAGATTTACTTGGTATGATTTTTTCTTTTCCGCTAGACGATATAAGTTTATACTTTACTAATTTAGACGAATAGGGGAAATATTTAGGATAACTCATAGTTTTTATTTGCATAATTTGATTAAAATTTTCTTATTACGATTTTTTATATCTAAACTCACTTATGTCTCTTCGATGGTGATTGGCTTATCTGCCTTCTCATGTATTTCTTGCATCCTATCTCAAGCATTCTAATCCAGCACTCCGGCTCTTCTAATTTTCTATGCCATTCCCATAATCATTCAAGGCATGAGAAATTGAATAATCAAAAAGAAAATCATGTACATCATTAGGTTATTTATGAAATGTACAAATGTATAGGTCCGATCATACTGCTCATGACTTGCATAGCCTTCTCAACTGATTTTGGAATCTACTTTACGTAAATCCTTGTGATCGATGAAACACCTCTCCCACACATCCTATGGCTACTAAATTCCTCAATGGCTCTTACGTTGTCACGACTCAAAAGAGAGAGAGAGAGAGACTCATAAAAGTAAGGATCTTAGTTACTATATTAGTATTTATTTGTTACTAATTATAATAATTTCTATTCCATACCATGTCCTTTTCTTAATCAACGGTTCAGATTATAGTACCTCTTGATACCTTCAGATACCTCACAAACACCGTTCAAGCTCTCTAAATATAGGGCACCAGGAGACAACCAGAGTGACCCATCATATATGTGCCCATCTCTAGTTACCCCATAGTACAATATCTGCACGTCCAACTCCAGTGTAACCCAACTGTGTTGAGCAATTCCGAATTTCCGATGCAGTCGAAACTATCAATTTATGAACAATTAACATAGTCGGGTGGGTGTTAGGAGCATGCTGAGGTGCGGCATCTGAATGCGAGCTGTTTCTGTCCTATGTTTCCACACTGTCTAGGGGACTCCGTTCATGGGAAATGAAATAGAACGAAATCTCAAGGGAAAGACTAGATAATGTTGGGAACATTTCTGCAGAGTAAATGATTCAGAAGAAAATATGTATTCATGATATGAGGTAGATCTCATGGTAACCGAATTTTTAACTAGACAAGTAGTTTCTGCAGGGTCACAGATTGAATAATGTGGGGAAAATCCTCCTAGAATTTCTCCTTGGCTGTTCTTCTGTTTCTCACGTTGCATTGGTTATCCCGAGTTTAGAAACATGACCATTTAATCTCCAAATAGGAAGTTGGCACCTAGAGAGGGTGACCATGTGCGTGCAAAAAGAAACAGCAGCATCTACTTAATCTATCTCATCTATCGGATTAACTCTTGAACATTTTTCTTACAATGGCCACTCTGAAACATCTACTGATGGAAAATCTCAATGTTAGCATGCAGCTATCAAGCAATCACACAGCGATGGAGTACTAATTGACTCCATTCCACATAAATAACATTAAGAAATTAAGTTCATGTTCTTGTGGGACCAGAGCGTTATATCATGGTGCCCAGTTACTTTTGTGTTTGGGCGAGGTGGAGACCAAACGTGACATAGGAGAAGAGAGATTGAACCCGTGCTTTTGGGCTCAAATGAACAGAAGGACTTGGTGCAAACCATTCACCATTAGCAGCTACGACATGTCTGCATACAATTTCAGTGATTCACTCTCCAATGTGAATTATTGCCACCGGCATATGTTGGCTTGGTGAATTATTGCCGGCAGCGAGAAACCAGCCTAGCTACAAAGCTATCCTGAGACATTGCCTTGCAATCGTATCCCAGAATCTGGCGTAACAGTAGTGTTAGATTGTTTTGTTGGAGAACGGGTAGGCTACGATAGCATATAATAATTTCTATCGTTCAATCAGAAAACCTTGTAAGAGAGGATCATGGATCGTTACCACTAGACGCGCAGGCGGAGTGGAAGCGAATATTGGAGCAGCTCGATCCAACGTAGTCGCGCGTCGGTGTAGAGGAAGTAGTCGATCACGTCAATCGTCTCCTTCTAGTCCAGCCGTCGGCACCGCAGCAGCAGCAGCGCCTCCTCGCGGTATCCACACGTACGGGGTTGGAGCACCGTGCGCGGCGTGCTAGCACCGGCAACACGGTTAGGATTTTGTGGGCGAGAAAGAGGAGCACGGCGGCTAGGGTTAAGGACTGGTGGAATCACCTACGCCTTAAGCCCCTCCTCCACTTAAATAGACCCTTCTAATGGGCCTCGACTAGTTGGCCCATTAGTGGACTAACTCCTCACGGATCAATATCCGTATGACCCTCACATACGGATCAAATCCGTATTGTCCTCTTAGACATATCTCCAACAATCTCCCACTTGCACTAGAGACATCACATAGGCAAGCGATGTTCCAACCCAAGTTAAGTGTGTGACCCGTTAGGTTCACATGTACACGACAATGATGTGAAAACCATTTTTCAAATCATAAATCAATAGCGGCACCTAGCAGCACATACTGATTCTCGTGTACACATAAAGATCATATCGACTGAACCTTTGACATACGCAGTCAGCAATCCCTTTGCCTCACGATATCAGTCAAGCTTAAGGCGAGATACGTGCCATCCCTATAATAGCTCGACCATTCTCACGAACGTCTAGTGGATTTATCATGACTAACTTTTAGTCATTATGATTAACTTTTAATCACATTGGCATGGCCATGCACTTCCAAATCCATCTAACTCGAGGGGCCCAGAGATATCTCTCCTGTTATTAGGAGGGGAAAATTCCATCTTGACCGCTCACACCCCACGACATGTTTTATAGCATACCCGGAAAATTACTTTTATAACTACCCAGTTACGGAATAGCGTTTGGTAATCCCTAATATGCTATTACACATTCTGGGAATCAATGACAATCTCAGGTCTAAGGATCCCAAAGGTACATCATACAAGACACAATTGATGGCACATATAACATCTCAGCAAAGGTCTATTAGTGGGTCAGTCCAACACTATGTTCTCCAACATGTGTCCACATTATTGATTTGATATCTCCATATCAATGATCTGTGAAACATGATCATCAACCAATACATGTGCTAGTCCATGAATCATTATTGTCCAACACAATGATAAGGAACTAGAGATCATTTAGGATAATATTATGAAAGAACAATGAGTTTCACAAACAAGTCAGGCACTTGTTAATCAATGCAATAATTATTATCCATAGAACAAAATAATACTTTATTCAATCACACATAAACATAGACATTACCCAATCTCTCATATATTAATCATGCAGATATCTAATACCCATGGATCTCAATATGTGGCCTCATGCTTGGGGCTGAGAGAGAGGTTTTGTCAACGGATCAGCGATGTTTGAGTCCGTGTTGCACCTTGCATATCTTTACATCACCTCGAGCGACGTATGTCCCGAATAAGGTGATAACCGCCGTAGTACGTGTTTGTTCTTTTGATACCGCTCTATGCTCCTGGCTTGCGTAATGGCACCACTATTATCACAATAGAGGTCCATTGGACTGGATGCACTAGAAACCACACCCAACTCAGAAACAATTTTCTGATCCAAACAGCTTCCTTTGCAGCTTCTGAAGCGGCAAGGTACTCAGCCTCCGTTATTGAGTCAGCAACCGTATCTTGCTTGGAACTCTTCCAGCTCACCGCGCCTCCATTGAGGCAAAACACATATCCAGATTGTGATCTCGAATCATCTTTGTCGGTTTGGAAGCTAGCATCAGTGTAACCATTTACAACGAGCTTTTCCTCACCTCCATAGACTAGGAACATACCCATAGTCCTTCTTAAGTACTTTAGGATATTCTTATTAGCTCCCCAATGAGTCTCTCCTGGATTTGACTGGTATCTGCTCACAGCACTAAGAGCATAGGCTACATCTGGGCGAGTACTTATCATGGCATACATGATGGACCCAACAGCCGAAGCATATGGAATCGCTCTCATTTTCTCTTGCTCATCTGGTGTCGAGGGACACTGAGTCTTTCTAGAGAAACCCCATGTGACATGGGCAAGAAACCTTTCTTGGAATCCTGCATATTGAACCATTTCAATACCTTGTCAATGTACGTGTCCTGGCTTAATCCAATTAGCCTCTTTGATCTATCTCTATAGATCTTAATGCCCAAAATGTAAGCTGCCTCTCCTAAGTCCTTCATTGAGAAACTCTTTCTCAAAGAAGTCTTAACAGCTTCAAGCATTGGAATATCATTACCGATCAGCAATATGTCATCCACATAAAGGACCAGAAAGACAAGCGCGCTCCCACTAGCCCTTTTGTAAACACAAGGCTCTTCTTCGTTTTTAATGAAGCCAAACCCCTTAACTACCTCATCAAAGCGAAGATTCCAACTCCGAGATGCTTGCTTTAGTCCATAAATGGACTTTTGAAGCTGCATATCTTCCTAGCATTTTGTGGATCGACAAAACCTTCAGGTTGTGTCATGTACACATCCTCACTTAGGTTTCCATTAAGGAAAGCCGTTTTGACATCCATTTGCCATATCTCATAATCATAAATGCGGCAATTGCTAGAAGGATTCGTATAGACTTTAGCATAGCGATGGGCGAGAAGGTCTCATCATAATCAACCCCTTGAATTTGCTTAAAACCTTTCGCCACCAATCGTGCCTTATAGATGTGAACATTTCCATCCATGTCTATCTTTTTTCTTAAAAACCCATTTACACTCAATGGTTTTTACACCATCAGGCGGATCTATCAAGTTCCAAACTTGATTTTCTCTGATGGATTCTAATTCGGATCTCATGGCTCCAAGCCATTTCTCATAGTCCGGTCCTATCATGCTTCACTGTAAGTCTTAGGCTCATCATTGTCTAACAATAATATGTCTCGCCTGCCCCGTGGTTAGGAGCGTGAACTTTTCAGGAGCGCGACGTGCCCTTTCTGACCTACGCGGGGCTGGTGTTTCAACAATTGGTCAACAACAATTTGTTCATTCAATTGTGGTATAGCGGAAGAAGAAACATTTTCTGGAGCTTCTGGAGCTTCTTGAACTTCTTCAAGTTGCACCGTTTCTCCCCACTTACCCTTTTGGAGAGAAACTCTTTCTCTAGAACAACACCATTACGAGCGGACAAACAACTTTGCCCTCTTCCCGGTTGTAGAAATAATAACCTTTTGGTTTCCCTCGGGTATCCTACAAGAAGCATTTATCAGACTTGGAAGAAAGCTTATCAGACGTCATACGTTTTACATAAGCCTCACATCCCCAAATCTTAAGAAAGACAACCCGAGACGCTTCCCAGTCCAATCTTCATATGGTGTCCTTTCCACGGATTTAGATGGAACCCTATTAAGTGTAAAAGCGGCAGTTTCTAGAGCGTATCACCAGAAGGACAATGGAAGATCACTTTGGCTCATCATAGACCTAACCATGTCTAACAAGGTTCGGTTCCTCTGTTCGGATACTCCATTCCATTGGGGCGTTTCTAGCGGAGTCCATTGTGGAACAATTCCACATTGCTTTAGATGTTCACCAAATTCATGGCTCAATATTCACCACGATCAGATCGTAGGGTTTAATAGTCTTGCCCAATTGATTTTGTACTTCATTTGAAATTCTTTGAACTTTTCAAAGGATTCAGACTTATGCCTCATTAAGTAGATGTAACCATATCTACTAAAGTCGTCGGTAAAAGTTATGAAAGTACTGAAGACCACCTCTGGCCGTGCACCTAATTGGTCCACATACATCCGTATGTACAAGTCCCAATAGTTCAATCGCCCTCACTCTATTTCCTGTGAAAGGCGACTTAGTCATTTGCAAAGTAAACAAGACTCACATATATCAATTGATTCAAAATCAAAAGAACTTAGAAGACCATCTATATGGAGCTTCTTTATGCGCTTCTCATTTATATGACCTAAACGACAATGCCAAGTATATGTGGGATTCAAATCATTAGGCTTGAGCCTTTTCGCATCAATGTTATAAAATAGGCTTATTCTCAAGATCTAAGTAATATATCCATTCACCAATGGGCAATTACCATAGAGAATATTATTCAAATAAATGGAACAACACTTGTTCCTTATTATGCCTTATAACCATCATCTTCCTCCAAACACCTTTGAAGAATAATGTTTTTGCCTAAGGCGGGGGAATATAATAACACAATTATTTAACTCCAAAACTAATCCTGATGGTAATGAAAGTGGATAAGTTCTGACGGCCAACGCAGTAACCTTTGCACCATTGCCGACGCGAGGCATCCACCTCGCCCTTTGCAAATTTCCTTGCTTCTTTAAGCCCCTTGCAATGATTTGCAAGTTATGAATCATAGATCCGGTATCAAATACCCATGAATCATAAGGACATGTAGCCACATTATTAATTTCAATACCTTAATACCTGAATTAGAAGTGTCTCCACCCCTTCTTCTTCAGCTCTTCCAGATAAAGCTTGCAATTCCTCTTCCAATGACCGGGTTTCTTGCAGTGAAAATAAGGATCACTACCCGCCGGTTTAGGCTTAGGAGCTGCTGCAGGCTTAGGCTTAGTGCTAGAGATCTGATCTATAGCCTTAGCCTTAGTCTTGTGCTTTCGTTTCTTGCTATCCTTTGAACCAAGTTAACTTGACTTGGACCAGATTTTTTGATGCTTGCCTCAGCTGTCTTAAGCATCCCATGCAACTCAGCCAATGTCTTCTCTAAGCTATTCATTTGAAAGTTCAAAATGAAAGGCTCATAGCTTGTAGGAAGCGACTGGAGAATCACATCTGTGGCCAAATCAGGGTGTAGAGCAGCACCAAGTTTCTCCAGATTCTCAATGTAACCAATCATCTTGATCACATGAGGACTGACAGAACCGTTTTCAGCTAGCCTGCACGCAAACAAGGACTTTGAGATGTTGTACCTCTCAGACCTTGCTTGGTTCTCAAACATGCCACGAAGTCCCTCAATCATATTGTGGGCATCCGTGTTCTCATATTGCTTCTGAAGCTCAGAGGACATAGTGGCAAGCATGAGACAGCTAACATCAACTGCATCATTGGTATGTTTCTCATACTCCCTTTTCTGAGTGGCAGTAGCATTTTTGGCAGATCATCAGGATAGGGAAGCTCTAGAACATATTCCTTTTTCTCTTGCTTGAGAACAATTCTCAAGTTGCGATACCAATCAATAAAGTTTGTTCCACTAAGCTTTTCTTTTTCAAGAATTGAGCGCAAATTAAAAGTGTTACTAGCGGTTGGTGCCATGATCTACAACAGAAATATGCAAATATAAGCACTATGTAAATATAAAACTCTTATAAACATTTTAACAAAAGTTCATTATCCACTATATGCTTGGAACCATTTTCCCTCAAACGACATATAGTGGTTCAAGATCCATATTCAACTTAGATCCTAGTGAGCTTTGGCATCACCGCTAGAAATCTAGTGACATAGGTAAGCAACACTTTGCTAATCACATCCCTATGTGACTCTTGTTTGTTGGGTGGCATCACATGCCCCGGCGCCAACCTGCCCTAAAGCCCAAAACCGTTTTGATAGCTTTGTTAATTAAACAATACTATGCATATAAATGTCCAACATTTATCCTAATAATTAAGATAGTGAGGTACTCTACTTTGGCAGACCTACCATACAACGATCATAATTTTAATAGGTGCAGCTATTGGAAGGGCATATAATTTAATTTTTCTTGAGCGAACCTATTCTAACATGTTAATCATATCTAATATAAATAACACATGAAAGAATAGGATGATAGGAACATCATCACAGGCAATCATATTAACTGTGAAATAGTATGGCCCTTTCAATTGGTGATCTCCATCTTCATTGTCATCGTCATGTCTCCTCCCTTCAACTATCATGCTTGAGGCCTTCATGAACTAACACTTAGCTACTACAACTAATAGCTAGTAATAAATTACATGAGAATATCAAGCATCACAGGTCGACACAGGCCGTTATACAATAATATGACAGTCTCAACCCAGCTGTAATTAATCATGGCACGCAGGCCATGCAAATCACACATATACATCACATGCATCTTTTGGGCCATACCATTCACAACATTCTCTGCAAAAACAAGTTAGGCGAGAAGCGAATGCTAACATGTGGCCAAAAAGGGTTGTAACAATCTAGGCGTGTCCGTACGGCGGTCCCGCCTAGATCGTATCTATAAAATCGCAATGAAATCCTATCGGGAAAATCATATTTGCCCGATTTTGAGTCATTCATAATGGCTTAGTTTTCCATTAGGTTTTCATGAGTAGACTGCGGTACATAATTATGATACTATTGGCTCCTCTACTGGCGCACGCAGTTAGTCCCGATGGTGATTCCAGCCGGTAGGGACAAGTCGCGCGCACGGAGAAGGAACACAAATAAATCAATGATGCATGTATCGCTATCCGCCCATTACCTTGTGAACCTCCCTATCATCATTGATCTAATCAATCCGAACACAAAAACATGTAATAGATCTCATCTAGTACATCAACATATCAACTATATGCACAGATCTAGATCACAAACTACACAAGTCGCTCTGATACCACTGTTGGGGAACGGTTAGGCTACGATAGCATATAATAATTTCTACCGTTCAACCAGAAACCTTGCAAGAGAGGATCATGGATCGTTACCACTAGACGTGAAGGCGGAGCGGAAGCGAATGTTGGAGCAGCTCGATCCACGTAGTCGCGCGTCGTGTAGAGGAAGTAGTCGATCACATCAATCCTCTCCTTCTAGTCTAGCCGTCGGCAACGCAGCAGCAGCGCCTCCTCGCGGTATCCACACGTACGGGGTTGGAGCATCGTGCGCGACGTGCTAGCACCGGCAACACGGTTAGGTTTTGTGGCGAGAAAGAGGAGCACGACGGCTAGGGTTAAGGACTGGTGGAATCACCTGCGCCTTAAGCCCCTCCTCCACTTAAATAGATCCTTCTAATGGGCCTCGATTAGTTGGCCCATTAGTGGACTAATTCCTCACGGATCAATATCCGTATGACCCTCACATACGGATCAAATCCGTATTGTCTCTTGGGCATATCTCCACATGTTTGTTTAATGATAAGTGACAAGAGTAACAGGGACACAATACTTCGGACAATCAAGCAAGCATGAGTGTTCGATAGCTTCACTATTATGTCAACTTCAGTCGTAGTGATAACTCAGTTCATGTTCAACTCTGTCTGATGGCAAAATTTGATTCTATAGAATGAGTATTATTTTTTAAAAAAACTAGATATTACTTTTGTCTTCACAAACAATAGAATAGGTATTGTTTCTACATATACATTTTTTATACGACTAGCAATATGCACATGCGTTGCCACAGGGTTGAACATTTAAAACTCTAACTATTAGTTTCAGCTACTATCTGATTATATTTTCTCCTCGCGACAGAGATGCCCATCTGCCCGCCGAATATACGTGCTCGTCTGTTGTTCATGGTGGCGTCGTTTTCGATGACGAAGGCGTTGAATCGTGTCGGTGTTGGCGACATGCTCGCCGGCGGCATCGAGGGCCACGAGGTGCTTCATGTCATCCCGACACGTCTTCACGGAGGCATGAACATTGATGGCAGTGGAGGAGGCGGTAGAGGAACGCCACCGGGAGCGGCGCGTAACCGGTCGAAGAGAGCAGATCCATCACGGACTCAGGAGAAGGATGTTTTTTCGTTATTACTCAAGTCACCGGCAAGGAGGAGCAGTTCAGCGAGTGTGAGCTCTGCAATCACCTTCTGGTCCGGATTAGTTTCTTTTTATTTCTCGTTACAACAGGCACTGACCGGATCGGTTATGTATTTTTTACCTTTGTCCGGATCGGTTACGTGTTATTTCCTTTTCTTTTCGTACTCTGCTTTTCATTTTCTTTTCTTTTTTGTACGTCCTTTTTTTCTTTTTCCTTTTACTTTCCTTAGGTACATTTTTCTTTCTTTTCTTTTCCTTACTACACGTCTGGCTAGCAGAATAAGCGGACGACTTCACCTCCTTCCTTTATTAAGTTGCAGAGATACAATGTAACTGGTGAAGATGGACCCTAAGATGATTATGGGTTGCAAAAAGGTGTATTAGATCTTACGCATCTAATAATTCAGGCTTGATTGGCGTATCAAACATTGGCATGTTCTTATGTTGCCTTCGTGGCATTCTTAATTCTGTAAACAGAGATTACGGTGCCTAATTCAGAAAGGTCAGTTTTTTTATTCCAAACAGAGTAATATCAGGGAGAGTGTGCTCTAAGGGACCGTATCTGCAACAAGAAAGATCAGCTTGTACTTAGACTATCGCATATTTTGGATTAGTCCTTGATTTTTCAGAGGCGTAAAATCGTTGTGTATACTGTTTGATGGATGGTTTTAATCAATTTTTCTAATGAGAACCATTCTGAAACCTCCACCCATGGTAGGGCCAATGTTGAATACAGCCATCGAGCATTCACGCAGCGTTTATATAAATCCACCACACCAAAATATGACACTTGCATAATGGAAGCCAGGAGTATAGGTAATGCCGACAAAGAACGTGCAGTGGCTTTCTTCTGGAGCTTAAACACCGGTAGTACCTCGCGAAAGTAGCTCGCCTAATTGCTTAACAAATCCGGTTTCACATGCATTGTCTCAGTCTCTAAGATCCAAAGCACCTCGATCACAAAGTCTATATAACAGTGGCCATATGTCAGCCTTCAATCCAAAAGACACAGAGATAAGGGAGAAGGAGAACCCACGGTGGCCAGAAAAATGAGCAAGATAACTTCTGCTGTGGCGACCATGTTACTG
This sequence comes from Eleusine coracana subsp. coracana, assembly GCA_032690845.1. Classification (NCBI taxonomy): domain Eukaryota; kingdom Viridiplantae; phylum Streptophyta; class Magnoliopsida; order Poales; family Poaceae; genus Eleusine; species Eleusine coracana. The sequence continues at coordinate 74,905 of MU847498.1, forward strand.
GTTCTGCTGCTTCAGGTGGCCCTCCTTGTGGTTTCAGCGACAACGGAAACTCGCCCGCTACGGGGTGAATACCCGACCCACAATATCTTCCTCCTTATCCATTTCATCCTCCTCCAAGAGGAGCCATGGCCCATAAGGTATCCAGTAAAAGAAGGTTCAAACTTGCGTATCCGTTCTTTTTTTGTGCAAGTCTACCACTTTTTTATGCGGTCATCGAAG